>JAOXJP010248051.1:0-22335 GCA_025762735.1 Platanus orientalis
GAGATAACTGAATCAAACTTTATTTATGAATTTTCATGCATAGCCCCGAACCCCTAGTGTTCATCTCCTGATTTAATCCATAACTCTTTAGTTTATTTCTGCCTTTTTTTTAGAATTAGCATATTCAATTTTTTTCCTACCTTGAGGACATAATCAAACTCTATTTTTGATTCTTGCTAATTTTCTATTGTGGTTGTTCGTTCTTCAGTCCCTATGGATCGACCCCGGTCTTACCGGGTTTTTACTACTTTGCTACACCCTGTACTTAGGGGTTATTTTACTCTGCATAGTGTGCTCTTTGGAGTGCATTATTCAGAACATAGCACAATCATAGACCACGAGGCTCTGCCATTCACTATAGTGTTACCTATAGCAGAGCAGGAATATGGTTGATAAGTTTCCTACACTTGATTGTTTAAGTCTTTTTAGTTCCAAGTGTTATGTGTACAATTACAATGAATAAACTAATGAATGATGTGATAAGATAAATGCAATTACTCAAGACAAACGTCAAGCACACAACGTTAGCCAATTAAGGTTAAAATTAAATAAGGCCTAACTACTTGCAACGCAAGCCAATCTACACTCGAAGTCTACAACGGGTGTGGTCTACACTTCTGGTGTCTTTGGCATGAATGGTCTACACCTACAATGAGGTGTTTAGGTCTATACTATCGGTGTCTCTGACGTTAGTGACAAACTCTCGATGTCTCCGGTTAGAGTAATTACTAGTGAATATAAATTAAACTAGCATAACATACCGCTTGAAGGTTAATGTTGCTATACATATAGTGTGGGATCACTCATTCTTGAGTAAGATGTAACTTTTGAATCCCGGTCATGTTTTCTGTTGAATCTTAATGATTTTCCTCAGTAGGAGCAAGGAGGTGGCTTTGAATCCGTCTCTCTCTTATCTTAGTCTAGGGAGTTGTGAACACTTTAATGGAGACCAGAATTTCTCTCAAAACTTTTGAAAAGCTTAAGCAAGGTATCTTTTTAAAAATATTCAGAAGTGTTACTTTGTTTTTCGGTGCTCACTATAATTTATTATGGACTTAGAACCTCTTTTTCCATTGGATATGAATCATTTCTAATGGCCATTTTTTATAGACATTCATTATTTTCCATTTTTGTAAGATTTTCTAGCCATTATCTTCGTTTCTGGCGATTTCTGGCATTTTGGATTGATCCAAAAGTGCTAAAATCTCAGACGTAAGTACCCAAGAGTTGTCAGTTCAATCCTAAATCAAACCAGGAGGTTTAGATCGATCCTATTGTCCTGTAATGCCTTAAAAATGAACTTAGAAGGCTACAGTGACTTTGGGATCATTCCTCCTTGGTCCAAGAAGGTTCATAGGTCTTCGAACCCCTTCCTTGGACCTTCAATTCACATACTTTACCTGTTTTACCTTTTTGATCTTGGAATGAGTTGGTAATGCTTTGGAATGCCTTGTATGCTTCCAGCTAGCTTTCCATGAGGTCTTCTTGAAGTTTTGAAGTCCTTCTTCATGCAACTTGAGACCACGATCCTCTTAGACTCTAACATGAATTTACACATGTCCTAGTCTATAAATGCTTTATATTTTATAGTTCATAGAATTTACAACACTTTACATTAACAATCTCCTTTGGGAATTCCATGACAAAACTTAAAATACAAGACTCAAATACAAACTTCAAGTTACAAAGACTCTATAGACCAGCAATAGTCGTATATCTTTGAGCGATGTCTTTTTAGTTTCCCCCCTTGATATATGTTTGATCTTTACACTATATTTCTTCTTTTGCATTGTACTTCAGTCCTAAAACTCATTTGATAGATAAAAGACCTTTCTCAAGCTAAGATTAGTTCAATCAAAAGATATAGCATTATGTGCATGCAAACAAGCATATGAATATGTATAATCCTGACAAGATGCATATGCTTATGGAGTAATAATGTGATACTTATATGTATTGAACACATGTTTGTTCAACTTTATATGTTTAAGCTCTTTAGATTACTAAATTACCAATTTCAATGTTAGGTTGCTCCCCCTAACATCAACATCTTGGAAATTTATGCATTGCACTAGTAAGTTTCTCTTTGGATCTCATTTTCTTTTAGTTCATTATCTCCCCCTATGTCCTATGTTTCACTATCTCTTTGAATTTCATTTTCATTTTTCATGTAGATATAACACATTAGACATAACATTTCCCTCTTTTTGTCATGGAAACCAAAGGAGATCAAGGCTAGAGAGACTAAATAGAACACAGAGATACCAAAAACTTTTTCATTAAGCATACAAATTTTTAAAAGAACAAAGAAACAGATATTAGAGGTGCACTAGGAATCCTCATCACTACCATCCTCATCCTCAACCTCATCGCTACCGAGGATGTTCCCTATAATCTGTGGCTCAAGAGCTCATGAATGATCAATTCTTCCCTCAACGTGGACAAGTCTTCTATCCATGCTATCCACCTTTTGGCCTAGTCGCTCAAAGCATTGAAAGATGTGGCAGAGGTCATGATGAATGTCCTGGATGAGTGCTGATAAGACTGGAGATACTCTAGGAATGGGAGCAATTCGAGCTGGGGGAACTGAGGGAGACATGCCTGTAGGTGTTGGCTTAGTAGCAGGTGGAGGAACCTTGACTGGCATAGGAGGAGCCTCTGCTGGCACGGGTATAGGTGCCGGGACAGTATGTGCTACCTCTCCAGTGGCCTGAGCTACCTGTGGTGCAGCTCGCTGCTATTGGAATCATCAATCTAAAGTCCTTGCTATAGAACCATGGAATCCTTGGGCAATGAGACACCACACTGCTTTAAAAGTTGAGTGACTAGCACTCTATAGGGCAAACCCCTCTTTGACCCTCAAAGTTGATCGATGCTAGTAACATCACCTAGCACATGATGGCAAGGACACTATAGACTTTCCCTCCATCAGATTGGCTACCAAATGGATCATATCGTCTAACATGTCGGTCTTGTGGGTTGTTTAAAGTAGGTTATGCACCAGAATGATGTTGAGAACTTTGGATACCATGTAACACTCGCCGGTTGGCAACTTCCTAAACCAAGTGTTGCCCTCTCTCTCAAAGAGCTCAGAGATGTGATCTGTGTCAATCCCTTGTTTAGGAAAGACGGTGACATTGGTAGTGGGGCAATCGATCCCCAATAGCATCACTACACAGTTTGGATTGATAAGTATTTGGACCCCATACACTTTTATCTCAAAGGAGAGACGTGTGAAGTCGGTGTTGTGGATGTTGGAGTAGAAGATGTGGACGACTTCTTGTTGTAACTTGCCTTTGATGACGATGATTTGCATCCTCCCATCATTTGGAATCGTAGTGCCCATGGTGAAGTCGTGGATGGTAGTTTGATTCACGTATCTCTTAATGAAGATCTTCTTCTTTGAGTAGATGTGGTTGTAGTTATGAAGGATGACAGAGTTTTAGAAAGCTCTGTAGTTGATTGACACTATTCTAGGGCATTTGGGTTGCTCCTTCTCATGCATGGGATCCTTCCCCAAATCTCGCTTTGACATGGTGTGGAGAGGAATCGAAAAACTTTGCAAGGAAGGGGAGAGTATAGAGAAAAAACTCCTTTGATTTGGTCCTAGTTTGATTTAGGATCAAACTGAGGACTTTTCCCCCTTTTAAATACAAACAAACTATTCATCTTTTGCTAGTACCGCCAATTTGGATTGATCCTAGATCGATCCAAAATAGAATCTATTTAGGAAATTGTTTGATTTCCTCAATTTTTGCTTGGTTTCTCCCATATTACCCTTAATTGGTATTTTAAACTCATTGTTAGGGTAATTTTGTGAATGTATTTAGATTGAGCACATTCCCATTGCACCTCGAAGGTATTCAAATCTTTTCGAGTCTAGTGCCTTTGTGAGGATGTTCTCTAGTTGGTCCTCGATTGCCATATACTCTAGAGAGATTGTCTTTTTTTCCCACCAGTTCCCAAATGAAATGGTGTCAAATATCTATATGTTTCGTTCTAGAGTGTTGTAGTGAGTTTTTGGAAATTTGGATTACACTTGAGTTGTCGATGAACAAGTTCATCGTATCTTGAGGCAACTCGTTGTTTGCAAGAATTTGCTTCATCCATAGCAATTGTGTGCATCCACTTTCAGTCGCAATATATTCTGCCTCAACAGTTGATAATGATATAGAAATTTTCTTGCGACTATGCCATGAGACTAGATAATTATCTACGTAAAAGCATCATCCACTAGTGCTTTTACGATCATTTACATTTCTTACCCAATTAGCATCTAGAAATCCAGCTAGCATTGGTGTGGTATCAAATGGATACCAAAGGCCAAAGTTGATTATCCCGTGGACATATCTAATGATCCTTTTAGCTGCGTTCAGATGTGATTCCTTAGGAACTGCTTGATACCTTTCACATGCACCTACACTAAAGGAAATGTTGGGTTTGCTAACTGTCAGATATAACAAACTTCCTATTATACTCCTATATTCGGTGGGACCGACATCGACTCCATTGATATCTTTTGTTATTTTCTCACTAGTATTGATAGGAGTGTCCAAGGGTTTAGACTCTGAAAGTCCAAACTTGGATACCAGATCCTTCATAAATTTGGATTGGTCTAGGAATATCCTATCCAACGTTTGCTTGATCTGTAACCCAAGGAAGAATTGTAATTTTCTCTCCATACTCATTTCAAATTCAGATTTCAATGTGTATGTAAATCCATGTGCCAATTCCTCGCATGTTAACCCAAAAATGATGTCATCCACATATATTTGGGCAATGAGTATGTGACCATCATTTTTCTTGATGAAGAGTGTTTATCTACACTCCCCCTGACAAATTAGTGGTTTATCAAGAACTTAGTTAGTGTGTCATACTAGGCTCTTGGAGCTTGTTTTAGTTCATATAGTTCTTTCTTCAACTTGAACACATGATTTGGTAGCTGTGGATCCTTGAATCCTTTAGGTTACTCAACATACACTTCTTCTTGAGGTATCCTATTGAGAATCACGCTCTTGACATCTATTTGATATAATTTAAATTTTAAATGGCATGCAATGGATAACAAGATTCAGATTGACTCTAGTCTTGCCACTGGTGCAAATGTCTCTTCTAAGTCAACTCTTTTAATTTGAGCATACCCTTTAGCAATAAGATGAGCCTTGTTTCTTATGACAGTTCCATGCTTATCCATATTGTTCTTGAAAATTCATTTGGTACTGATTATGTTTTTATCTTTTGGTTTTTGAACAAGGTACTATACATAGTTTCTTTTAAATTGATTGAGCTCTTCTTACATGGCTAGGATCCAATATGGATCGTCTAGAGCTTCTCTTACTTTCATAAGCTCAATTGTTGATGTAAAACACACATGGCTGATAATATTTTCAAGTATAGCCGGTTGTATAGTGCGTTAGATGGCATCTTGTCTCCTAGTTTTGACACCTCTGTTTGGATCTCCAATTATGTCCTTTGATGAGTGTCCCTTAATTAATCTTCTTTCCTTGGGGTACCTCACTTTATTATTGTCTATCCCTTCCAACTCACTTCCGGAGTCATGAAAGGCTTTATTATCAAGTGATTTGAGTTCATTTTGAGAGTTTTCTTCATTTTCTTCTTCTTTGATGGTTTGAGTCCTTAGTTGATCATCAATGATGATATTAATAAACTCTTCCATGCTAGAAGTTTTATTGTTGAAGACTTGATAGGCCTTACTTCTAGGTAAATATCCAAGGAAGATCCCTTTCATCACTCTTGGAGTCAAACTTACCTAAGTTTTCTCTATTTCTCAAGATATAGCAAGTGCTACCAAAAATTCTGAAGTACTTCAAATTAGACTTATTTCCATTTCATAACTCATATGAAGTTTTTGAAGTGCTTGGCCTTAGAAATACTTTGTTTCTTGTATAACAAGCAGTGTTTATAGCTTCGGTCCAAAACCTTTTAGGTAGTTCTTTGCTTGATAGCATGACTGTTGCCATGTCTTGTAAAGTTATATTTTTTCCTTTTTACTACCCCATTCTATTGGGGAGTTTTGGGTGCAGAGAATTTGTGCTTAATTCCACATTCTTTATTTTTCAAGTTCTAGTGAGGAATCTTTGGAGCTAGACTCCAGTTGTTTAATAGTCTCCCTGAGTTTGTGGTTCTCATCTAGAAGTCTGGAGTTGGTTTCTAGTAACTCTACATCCTTAATTGACTTATTACTAGTGTTTCTTAATTAAATTAAGAGTTCTTTATTTTCACTTCTAAGTTGAGCTACTAGTTTTCCAATGTTGAGCTTTCTTCAAAGAGTTTGTTAAATGTCCCTTGAAGTTTACTCTCATTATTCTCACATTCACTTTCACTTTCACTTTTGTTGCTGGAGTCATTTGAGTGAAAATGACAAATGCAACTACTTCTTTTAATGAATCCTCATCAGAGCTAGATGATTCTTCATCTAAATCATCAGTGTTGTCATCTCATGTGGCAGTCATTGCTTTCTTGTGTTTTCCTTTAGATTTTGATTTCTTATTGCTACACTCAGAAGCAAAGTGACCACGTCCTTTGCATTCATAGCAGATGATTTCATGCTTAGAGATTTCCTTTCTCCTTAATGAATCCTTAGGGTTTCTAAAGGAAAATTTTCTCCTAAGATTTTTTGCATTCTTTTTGTAAAAATTCCTAAACCCTCTTGTGATGAAGGCCATCTCATCATCGAAATTTTCTTCCGAACTTGACATCTCTTCAACTTTGAGAGCAACTCCCTTCTTCTTGATATTTGGTTTGAAAAGTCATCTCAAAGGTCTGGAGTGACCTAGCAAGTTCTTCTACTATTACGGTATCAATATCTTTGCTCTCCTCTATAGCAGTCACTTTGGGTCTAAATCTTTCTAGAAATGATCTAAGGATTTTCCTTTACAATCACATCGGATTTGAGTGGTTCTCCAAGTCCTGCTCTGGAGTTAACTAAGTCTTAAAGCTTAGTATAGAAGTCAATGAATTATTCATCTTCTTCCATTCTAAGTTCTTCGAACTTAGTGGTAAGCACTTGAAATTTAAACTTTTAACCGCACTAGTACTTTCATAGGTTACTTTTAGTACATCCCATGCTTCCTTAGCCAAAGTGAGTGAGCATATCCGCCTGAAATCATTTTGGCTAACTGTACACAAGATGACATTCAATGCCTTATAGTTTGCGATGTGAGTTTCTTTACAGTTTCATCCCATTGTGCTTCCGATGTTGTCAATCTTTTCTAACCTTGTTGGATAGACATCCACACGGATAAGTCCATAGCCTGAAGGAATGTACTCATCCTTTTTTTTCAGTATGGATAGTTACTCCCATTGAAGAATGGGGGTTTTGTGGTTGAGTAAGCTTCTTCTAGGTTGGCCATCTAGTGTTTTCTACTCTAGGAATTCTTTGATCTTTCCACTCCAGTAGTCAAACCATTTTTGAGCATCCTTGCTCTAATATCAATTGAAAGTCCAGTAATAATCGTACAGGGGGGTGAATAGGATAATTCAATTTTTAATTCCCATCTTCTTAATTTACTTAATCTTGTTTGTTTTCAGTAAAATAATTTTTATAAGTAAATTAATTATTTACAAATCAATCATAGACCACAAGGTTCCATCATACACTATAGTGTTACCTATAGCAGAGTGGGAACAGGGCTGATAGGTTCCCTACACTTGATTGTTTAAGTCTTTTTAGTTTCAAGTGTTATGTGCACAATTACAATGAATGATGTGATAAGATAAATGCAATTACTAAAGATAAACATCAAGCACACGACATAATAGATTTATAGTGGTTTAGCACAAGGCCTAGTCCACTTTTAAAAGCTCATAATTAAGCTCTACAATTTTATTAAGATTGAACTAGTACAATTAAGGCTAAAATTAAATAAGGCTTAACTACTTGCAACGTAAGCTAATCTATACACGGTGTCTCCGATGAGTGTGGTCTACACTTCTGGTGTCTTTGACAGAAGTGCCAAGTCTACACTATCGATGTCTCTGGTGATAGTGCTTGGTTTATTCTTGGTGTCTCTGGTGAGAATGGTCTACACAGTACCTATGATGAGGTGCTTAGGTCTACACTACCGGTGTCTTCGGTGGTAATGCCAAACTGTCGGTGTCTCTGGCTAGAGTAATCACAAGTGAATATAAATTAAACTAGCATAACATACCTCTTGAAGTTGATGTTGCTATACACACAGTGTGAGATCGCTCCTTCTTGAGCAAGATATAACTTTTGAATCCCGGTCGAGTTTTCTGTTGAATAACTCTTGAAATCACCTCTTAATGATTTTCCTTGGCAGGAGCAAGGAGGTGGCTTTGAATCGGTCTCTCTCCTATCTTAGTCTAGGGAGTTGTGAGCACTTTAATGGAGACCGAAATCTCTCTCAGAACTTTTGAGAAGCTTGATCAAGGTATCTCTTTAAAAATATTCAAAAGCGTTACTTTGCTTTCCAACACTCACCCTAATTTATAATGGCGTTAGAACCTTGTTGTCCATTGGATAAGAATAATTTCTAATGGTTATTTTTTATAGACATTCATTATTTTCCATTTTGGTAAGATTTCCTAGCCATTATCCTCTTTTCTAGCGATTTCTGGCATTTTGGATGGATCTTGGATCGATCCAAAAGTGCTGAAATCTCAGTCATAAGTACTCGAGAGTTGCTAGTTTGATCCAAATTATTTTGGATTGATCCAAATAAGTTGGATCGATCCTACTATCTTGTAATTCCTAAAAAATGCACTTGGAAGGCTATAGTGACTTTGGGATCATTTCTCCTTGGTCTAAGAAGGTTCATAGGTCTTTAAACCCCATCCATGGACATTTAATTCACATACTTTACTTGTTTTACCTTTTTGATCTTGAAATGAGTTGTGAATGCTATAGAATGCCTTGTATTCTCCGGCTAGCTTTCCATGAGGTCTTCTTGAAGTCTTGAAGTTGTTCTTCATGCAACTTGAGACCAAGATCCTCTTAGACTCTATCATGACTCCACACATGTCCTAGTCTATACAATGATCTATATTTTATAGGTCATGGTATTTACAACACTTTACATTAACAGATACGTTTCTAAAGAAGAAGACATATTTTGTTTCTTTGGTTGGCGGGTTTACTTGTGACGTCACGGGTGTTGGGACGGTGAAGATCAAGATGTTTGATGGAGTGGTTCGTACTTTGGGTGGTGTGGCATATGTCCAAAATATGTGAAGGAATTTAATATCCCTAAGTTGGTTGGACTACAAAGGTTGAAGGTATTCAGTTAGAGGTGGAGCCATGAAAAATTACATGTGGCTATTTGGTCTTGAAGAAGTGAGAAAAGTGTGATGGTGGTTTGTATCATCTGATGGGGAATACAGTGATTGTTGGTGTTCCTTTGACCTTGACGGGTAGTTAGAAACGAGGTGTATGGAATAACAAGGGCTTGTGTAGGGTTTCTTTCACAGTTGGGGCAGAAATAAGTGTTACAAGTTTCTAGGTGACAGACAATGGTGAGATTGTTCCTGCGCTTAGAGATGAAGGATCGAGGTCCATCTTTAGAGTTCACTAGGCGATTCAGCTCGGGGCATCTACACATGTGCATTGACCATGTTATGATCGAGTTGGATTGTGTCAGGACCAAATTGATTTGATGGTATGTATAATAGTGGTTTTTCAAGGCCAATGGTTGTTTGCAATGATAGCAAGCATGTTATGATTCAGGTTTGAGGTGGAGATGCATTCCAGCTACATATGGCACAGAGTTCACTAAGAATGAAAAGTGCAAGTTTTTTCTCCAGGGTGGTTCCAAAATGTGAGTCAAGATGGAGTGTGGTGCATAGGTCACAAGTTCTGTGTCTTGTCAAAAATACATCCATTCACAGTATCTAGAGTTACCCTTTAGGGGTTGTGTGGAGAATATGGGAGTAGGGTTTTCTGTACTTTGTAACCTTGGTAGAATTAAAGCCAAGGTGGAGATTTGTTGAGACAATGTCTTTAATTCAGCATGACTCTCAGTAAGGGCCGTATTGGGTATTCACACGGAACTGGTAACTTCCATTTTGGAAGCTACTTTCTTTTGGGGCTTTTAACCCTACTTAATAAAGTAGGGTTTAGTAGGTGTGAATATGGAAACAAAGAGGGGGCTCTTCTCTTGGAACCAAAAAGAGGGTTTTGGGAAGAGAGGAGCCACACAGCCGCTACTCATGTAATTTATGTTATTTCTCATAGTAAAATCTCTCTTGTCGTTTTCACCCGTGGACGTAGGCTTCAAGCCAAACCATGTTAAATCGTCTTGTACTTTGTGTGTGATTACTGTTTATTGTTGCACATGATCCAAATCTAGGCTTCCACACAACATCATGAAAATGGTTTTTGACTTTCATTATGATCATGGATAGTGAGGATGACATCCACGATAAGACGCTTGAATATATGGAAGAAATGATGGGCTTTGAATATGAGCTTCATAATGGTGATAACCTCTTCTTGGAAATTTTTATTGTTGGATTAATGTCTTGTATTCAACCCTAGATATAACCTGGATGACAATCCGAAAGACCTGAATATGATCCGTTTAGGTGAAGCCCCCAGCCAAAATTTTTTGACACGTATTTTGTATCTGATTTGGGGTCCGGATCCAACCCACAGAGATTAGGGTTTGGGGGGTTTATATTTAGGGGTTTCTCAATTTCTGTGCCACTACACTGTTCATTGTAATCTTTGTTTTCAATCATAGTGAAAGCTCTTTTTCCGTTTTCGCCTGTGGACGTAGGCTTCAAGCTGAACCACGTAAATCGTCTTGTTATTGCTGTGTGATTTCTTTTTGCGTTATTTTCTCTCTTCTTCTTTATTGCATTTAATCCCAGATCTAGGTTTCACACAACAAATTGGTATCAAAGCCCTAGGTTGCGATTGATATTTTTGACATGGCCTCAAAGTATGAAGTGGGAAAATTTGATGGGCAAAATAGCTTCAATTTATGGTGTGTGCGCTATTGGTTTAACAAGGACTGACCAAAGCATCGGTGGGAAAGGAAAATCTTCCTGTGATGATGTTGAAAGATAATAGAGAGGAACTCGATCTCAAGGCACTTTGTGAGATTTAGTTGTGCCTGGCAGATAAGGTGCTACAAGAGGTTGCAAATGAGGTGTTTGCAGTTGGGCTATGGCTTAAGTTGGAGAGCCTGTACATGAAGAAGTCTCTCACGAACAGGTTGTATTTGAAACAATGCTTCTCACATTGAGGATAGGGGAATGTGTGTCTCTGAAAGCTTATTTTGATGAATTCAATAAAATATTATGGATTTGAAAAATATTGATGTTAATATTGATGATAAGGATCAAGCTATTATTGTTTTGTGCTCTTTACCTACATACGGCCTTAAGGATCAAGCTATTATTGTTTTGTGCTCTTTACCTACATACGGCCTTATTCTATAGAAAAGATACCATCTACATGGAGGATGTAAGGCATCCTTGCATTCTAGGGAATTGAGGAAGAAGGTGTTTGGGGAAGAGGGTCAGGGGCATGCAGAAGATCTGTTTACAAGAGGGAGAACAAAGGAGAAGGGTTCAGGTGATAAAGGTCAATCTAGATTAAAGTCTAGATCAGAAAAGGGCAAGTGCCATTACTATCACAAGCCATGGCACTTTAGGCGAGATTGTCCAAAGCTCAAAGAGAAAAGGGAGAATGATGTTGTTAGTGTTGCAAAAGAAAATTCCTCTAATGGTTCTGAAAATGTTTTATCTGTTACCCATTGTAATGTATGTGTAGATGAGGAATGGATACTTGATTCGAGTTTCTTTTATAATATGTACCCAAATCGAGATTGGTTTACAACCTATAAAGTGGTGAACAAAGGTATTGTTTTGATGGGGAACAATATGTGTTGTAAGACTGTAGGGATTGGAACAGTCTGGATCAAAATGCATGATGGGATAATTAGGCCCTTGACTGATGTTCGACATGTACCAGAATTGAAGAACCTAATTTCTTTAGGCACTGTTAACTCCAATGGTTGCAGGTGTACTGCTGAAGGTGGAGTTCTAAGGGTTTCAAAAGGTGCTTTGGTGGTTATGAGGGGACAACGAAATGATAATCTATATATGCTTCAAGGAAGCACGGTTTCAGGTACAGTTACGGTATCATCATCAACTAATTCAAATTCTAACATTATCCGCCTATGGCATATGCGGTTCGGCCATATGAGTGAAAGGGGTATGACAGAGTTAAGCAAGAAATGCTTGCTTATTGGTTAGAGAACAACGAAGTTGGATTTCTGTGAGCATTGTATATTTGAGAAGCAATGTAGGGTGAAGTTCAGTTTGGCTATTCACAGGACCAAGAATATAGTGGATTACATCCACTCTGATCTTTGGGGTCCATCCTAGGTTGATTCAAATGGTGGTTTTCATTATTTGTTGACTTTTATTGATGATTAGTCAAGGAAGGTTTGGATATTTACTTTGAAGCATAAGGATGAAGTCTTTCTCAACGTCAAGCAATGAAAGGTTATGATTGAGAAACAAACATGTAAGAAGATCAAAAGATTGAGAACTGATAATGGTTTGGAGTTTTGTTCAGGTGAGTTTGACAGATTCTACAAAGATGAAGGGATTATGAGGCATAGCACAATTACACAAACATCCCCACAAAATGGTGTGGCAAAATACATGAACATGACACTCCTTGAGAGAGCTCGTTGTATGCTCTCTAATGCTAGACTTGGAAGAGAATTTTGGACTGAGGTAGTTTCTACAGCTTACTACTTGGTGAACAGATCTCCATTGACTACCATTGAGTGTAAGACACTTTAGGAGGTATGGTCTAACACTCTTGCAAATTATTCTAGGTTGAAGATCTTTGGTTGTCCAACTTATGCTCATGTCAATGAAGATAAGCTTGAACCTAGAGCTAAAAAGTGTATTTTCTTGGGTTATAGATCTGGGGTAAAGGGATATAAGTTGTGGTGTCTTGATCTTAAGTCACCCAAATTTATTATTAGCAAAGATGTTACTTTTGAGGAGTCTACCATGCTTAACTCAAGAAAGGAGAATGTTTATGCAGATAGGGACTGTGGAGTCAACAAGTAAGTGGGGTTTAAGAGTTACTCTTTAGAGAAGAGTCAAGAAGGCACTTTCATTTAGTCCATTGAGGAAGATAAGCATGATCCTAGTGAGGAGGAGGAAGCACAAGAGGAATAATAGTACAACATCATTACTGGGAGATAGAGGTGAGAGATTAGACCACCTTAGAGGTATAGTAGCTATGCAGATATGGTTTCTTATGCATTGTCTGTGATAGAAACTGTTGAGTGTTAGGAGCCTTTCAATTACCATGAAGCTGTCACAAGCAATGAGTTAGCACATTGGGTAGTTGTTATGAATGAAGAGATTGAATATCTCCATCAGAATTGGACTTGGGAGCTTGTAAAACCACCTATGCAAAAGAGTATTGTTGGTTACAAATGGGTTTACAAGAGAAAAGAAGGAACTTCAGGTGTTTAAGATGTAAAGTATAAGGCACGCTTGGTTGAAAGGTCTATGGTCAGAAAGAGGGTGTAGACTTTAATGAAGTATTCTCACCAATTGTGAAGCATAGTTCTATACGCGTGTTGCTTGACAGGGTGGCTATACTTGGCTTCAAGTTAGAGTAACTTGATGTTAAGATAGCGTTTTTACATGGCGAGCTTCAGGAGTAGATTTACATGCATCAGTCATAGGAGTTCGTCATCTCAGGTAAGGAAGACTTTGTTTGTTTGTTGAAAAAGTCTTTGTATGGCTTAAAATAATCGCTTAGACAGTGGTATAAGCGGGTTAACACTTTCATACTTACACATGACTTTTTAAAAAGTTAGTATGATAGTTGTGCTTACTTTAGATAGCTTCTAGATGGTTCTTTGGTATACGTGTTAATATATGTTGATGACATGCTTATTGCTACCAAGGACATGCCTGAAGTCAACAGGTTGAAGACTCAACTTAGTGGTAAATTAGAGATGAAAGATTTGGGACCAACAAAGAAGATTTTGGGTATGGAGATTCACAGGGATAGGAAAGTAGGAAAGTTATACTTATCTTAAAAGAACTAATTTGAGAAAGTACTTGAACGTTTTGGAATGCATGATTCTAAACTTATGGGTACTCCACTTGTAAGTCACTTTAAACTTTCCACAGACTTGTTACCACATACTGAGGAGGAGAAAGATTACATGTTTCATATTCTATATGTTAGTGCAGTTGAGAGCCTCATGTATGGTATGGTTTGCACTCATCTTGATATTTCACATGCTGTTAGTGTTATGAGCATATGGAGTGTCTAGGGAAGGCACATTGGTAGGCAATGAAATGGATACTTTGGTATTTGAGAGGTACTGCAAATGTTGGACTAATTTTTGATAAAACAGGTGGTCTTAATGGTTGTGTAGTAGGATTTATGAATTCTGAATATGCAGGTGATCATGATAAGAGGGGATCTCTGACAGGTTATGTCTTCATTCTTGTGAGTTGCACAGTGAGTTGGAAAACAACATTACAGTCTATAGTTGCTTTGTCTACTACTAAGACTGAGTATGGTGGCGACTGAGACAATGAAGGAGACTTACTTGGTGAGTTAGGCCTGGAGTAAGGTTTGATTGTTGTGCATTATGACAGTCAAAGTGCTATACATCTGACTAAAAATCAGATGTATCATGAGAGGACCAAACACATTGATGTCAGATATCACTTCTTACGTGAGATCGTTTCGCATGGCCAAATTGTTGTTAAGAAGATTGGCACATATGATAATTCAACATACATGATGACTAAGTCACTTTCAGCATTTAAGTTCAAGCATTGCTTAGACTTGACTGGAGTTCGTAGTATCTAGAGTTACCCTTCAAGGTTGTGTGGAAAATATGGGAGTAGTATTTTTTATACTATGTAGCCGTGGTAGAATTCAAGCTAATGTGGAGATTTGTTAGGTTAGTATCTTGTATTCAACCCGAGATATAACCTAGAGGACGATTCAAAAGACCTGAATATGACCTATTTATCGAAGCCCCCAGCCAAATTTTTTTGACCCGTATTTTGTATCCGATTTGGGATTTGGATTTGACCTGCAAAGATTAGGGTTTTGGGGGTTTCTCGATTTCTATGTCACTGTACTGTTCATCATAATCTCTGTTTTCAATCATAGTGAAAGATCTCTCTCCGTTTTCACCCATGAACGTAGGTTTCAAGCCGAACCACGTAAATCGTATTGTTCTTGCTATGTGATTTCTGTTTGTGTTATTTTCTCTCTTCCTATTTGTTGCATACGATCCCAGATCTAAGTTTCCCATACAACAGTTATTTTGGAAAGAACGCAACTGGGGCTCGGCAACTGGGGCTCGGGATCGGGTTCTTTCTCTAAAACTATATGTGGATTCAACCCTGCATTTTTTATGGAGAAAAATATGTCCATGATTTTGACATCGTTGATTTCTGGATTGTGTGCGGGAATCATGGACTTCCTAAAGTTATCTCGATTTGCAGTCATGAGAGCCTACGTCCTTTCCGAGTACTTAATGATTCCGGCAACGAACATTAGAGCGGTGACAACACAAAGCTTGGATTTAAGCAAATTACTGATGAAGTCATGAAGATGTAAAATGAAATTCCCACCTGGAAGAGTAGTCCAAGCAGGTGCCTTAACCACACAACTCATTATCTTCTAAAGAGAAAGTTGTGAAGGTGTCATGACCGCCAAGGTGTAGGGGAAGAAAGGGTGACCAAAATGCTTTACAAGGTCGCTGTTTCGGTTTGTATGATGATCCTTAGAATCACCATCATAATCATCACCTTCGCTATTGGAGAGGACACCTCCAAGAGCCAATGTCGCAGCCCAATCAGCCAACAAGTAGCTCATCCTAAGAAGGATATTGAGTCATTTGGTAGCAATGCGCTTTCTTCGGCTTCCAAAGAGGATGAGGAAGATCTGAATGGAGAAACTGATCAGAACCAAGACCCTAAGCTCCACTTGTTCCATAGTTTCATTACCTTTACAGGAACCAACTCCATCTTTACTTTATGCTCGCATTGCTTTCTAGTTTCAGTTATGTAGTTCTATATATGTTCTGTATATAGATACATAACTAACAGGATTTGGTAAAGAAAGAAAGCATTTTTTTATTGGGGGGTTAAAGAACTAAAGTTAGAAAGAAAGAAAATAAAGATAAATAAATAACAAAATAACAATAATGCTTACAAAAAAGAACTAGAGAGTAGTTTTGTTCATCGCTTGTACTTAGGCCTTGTGGGAAGTAAATGGACTTTATTAGCTGAGCGTACAAGGATTCCTGTTTGGCTAGCAACGCTTTATTGACCAGATGAAAATCCCGAAAGCCCATACCGCCATTTTGTTTTGAACATTTAAGAGTTTGCCAGCTAATCCAATGAATTCGACGTACCTGATATCATTGTCCCCACCCGAAGTTTCTTTGAAATTTGTCAATACTTTTACATATGTGATTAGGAATCTTGAAGCACGGCATGGCGTAATATTGTAAAGCTCCTACATCCTTTGAGTTCTTCTACATGTTTTAATAATATGGAAGAACTCAAAGGAAGTTTGGACAGCTGGATTTAGATGAACCTACCTAATTCATGTCTTATGTCAACACTCTCTCAAAACTCATTACATGACAACTAACCTATCCTCTTCTTGCTGGAGCTGTATCCTTTGCACCCAGGTACCCGTGAGCCACCATGCACCTCAAACACAAAGGGGGGTGGGGCCCATACAAAGAGTGTTTGGGCTCCACCCCCTTTGTGTCTGGGGGCGCCACACAAAGAGTGTTTGGGCCCCACCCCCTTTGTGTCTGGGGTGCATGGCGGCACACAGTACCTGGGCACAGAGGACTCTTGATGTTAGGTAGACTAGTGCCACAACATGGACTAGTAGGATTACGACCAGGGGTGGCAATAAGTGTTGGTGGGTTGAATTCGTGTCGTTTCGAGATAAGGGTATGCGACTATATGGCTCAACCCAGACCCGATCCAATTATTAATCGTGTCAAAATGGGTTAACCTGCTTTGACCCAAAACAAGTTTATAGTCAACGCTAACCCACTTATTTTGAGTTGAGTTTGTGTCAGATTCACTGGTTATGTGGTAATTCATGTTGGTGGGTCAGATTCATGTTGTTTCAAGTCATTCATCGTGTCAAAGTGGGTCAAACCATTTTGATCCGAAACCCATTTACAGTCAACCATAACTCGCTTATTTCGTGTTGGGTTCCTGTTGGGTTGACAGATTGTGTCAAACAATGCCACCCCTAATTACAACTCAGGATCCTCTACAATTGTAAAGAGACACCACGGGCAGGGACTTGACATGTTATGCAAAAAAATTAAGAATTTGGGAAGGGGTTTTAATTGCTTGCTTTTCAGTTGTCGCACTATAACTATCGGTGCGCTTTAATGGACGATTGTAGAGGACAGACTAGGGGATTACCCAAGGCTCCACTGCAATAAAACATTACCTACAAATCATGGATTTGAACCCAGATCTCCCATGTTGGAGTTGGTGGCTCTATGAAATTTAAATGGAAAGGCTCTGCTACACCAAAATTTGTTTATTCCCCCATGGCCCCTTACTACAGGCTGACACGTGATGGTTTTTTTAATGGAAATAAATGTTCTGTCCTAGATTTGGTGTCCAGGACACCAGGGACGTCACATGGAATAAAAATGCATATTCCATAAGAAGAATGATTTTTTGTTTTGAAATAGACCTCGAAAGGCATGCCATTGATTGAAACATGATGTGTTTTTGAATTTGATGTCTTTTATTGACCACCTACCTTTTCAATTGAACACGTTTTTAGACCCTTTTATCCCCCAAAACAACACATGTCTATTTATAATTCACCATATACACTATAGAGGCATTTTTTACCACACAACATTTGCTTCGATTCCATATTCGAAAAATGTATCACCCACCCATTTTATTCCATACGACGTCCCCTGGTGTCCTTGACACCATCTTGGACTCCAAATTCTGGACAAGACATTTGCTCCCTTTCGATTTCGGTGCCTCTTTTAAAGAGGGAGCAAATATTCATTTGAACACTTTTTTGTTTTTTGTTTTTAACCCTATAAACCACATTTTGTTAGGATCACAACTATTCTATCAAATGATTACTTTAGGATGCAATAAAAAACACAGAATAAAAGCAAACACAATAAGAACACCACAAAACACACAATTTACTTGGAAAACCCCAATCCAGGGAAAAACCACAGAACCCCATAAACAATTTTACTATTATGGAAGAGCGATGCTGTGGGCATCGCGTGAAGATCGGTGGGAGGCTTGCACCTCTCTCTTCCCTTCTTGTGGGTATCTCGGCTCCTACCCCACCTTCTCCGTCGAGGGCATCTCTAGTCCCATTGGTTATTGAGGAATGATGGTTTAGAAGGGGAGTGGTAAAGCTTGATTATATAACTGACTAATTTTAGGGTTTTTGGGAATCACCACCAACTCGAGTTTACTGATGTTGGACATCGTCTTACTTTTTCGAAGAAGGGAAGTCTAGACCTTAAAGCCTATATTAGACTCTAAGGTACCGTATATTAATGCCTAAATTGGTCTGGTTTGTCAAAGAGTAGGGAAAGTTGTTTTGTTGCGGTTGGGGAATGTGTAGTTGGTCTGGTTGGTTTCTCATAAAATGTAGGCCACAGGGAGGTGTGCTTTTTAAAGAGAGAATTATTGGTCTGGATCCCTGGTGTTGTGTGATCATTGTAGTTGTACTCGAGATATAGACTCAAGCTGTCTACATATCCAATCTTGTGTGGCTTGGGTTCCTAGGGTTTTGTCAGGATCAAACTGCGTGTAGTTCTGGGGATTATGTGTGTGTGTGCAAGTCTCGGTAGCCAAATATGCTTAACTTTAAGAGTGAATGAAGTGTGGTTCATTTTGGTTTGTTGTGTATACTTATAAAGTACTTCACACTACGGGGTCATGTAGACACGTTAAATAAAAAGGTGGGTTGAGACAATAACATACAAATGTATGTGTGTTTTAAATGATACTATTGAGTTATGGATGAATCCTAGGGATTTTGAATTGTGAACCTCTATGGCATAGCTATAGGGGAAGGCAGAGATCTAATAAGGTTGAGGCAAGCTGAAGGGTGTTGGCTGTTAGGTTGTATAGAGGCTGACATCTATTCTTGTACACCTTATGCCTATTCCTGATGTGATGCAGGACACAAGCTCTTGAGCATAATATTAGGGATGAAGAAGGTTGTAGAAAATTTAATAATAAAAAAACAATTCCTTGGATTCAAGAAATAGGAATACAAAAAAACATAAAAGGGAAGGAAGGGGAATGAACCTATTGTAGAGATTTAATCTTCAACAATGGATTCTAGGCCTCTACCTAGCCTGCATGAACCTTAAGACGACGTAAGGAAACCACTCCTAGTTTGGGAAGCACACAACATGAGAACACACCATCGTTGATTACACAAAATGCAATTTTTTTTGTCATTCAACATTCATCATTTTTGCATTTTAACGTGTGGATGGGTTTATAATACCCTCCACTAAAGAAAGTTACAAAATTAGCTCCCAAAGATGACAAATGACAACTAACCCCCTGAAGTAAAAACTCCCAAATAGACTCCCTGGACTACTCTAATTACAAATAAGATCCACACCATTAAAACCTTTAAATAAATACCCTTGCATGGAACATATTGCTGAAAACTAAATAAAATAAACACAAAACAGCTCTTAAGATGCCCCCTCAAAACCACACTTGATATGTTCTTGAATGAGACCTACCCACACATAATGTGGGGTCCATGTGCAGCTCCATGTCTCCATCAAACCCCCTTTTAAAAAAAAAAAAAAATCAAGGTCGAGTTTTAAAGTGGGGTAAGATATCCATCATGAACAATTTCGAGCAATGAATCTACATCATCTCACATGGGATATGCAATAAATCAACTTCACAATATTCTTCAACAATCTTTGCTTTGAACACTTAGATTGATGTCATCGATACAAGGGACTAAATTTCTTACACAATCTGGACTTGGTCTTCACCAATAAGTTAGGCACAATCTTGGGCAGCAATGGGACATGCATTCTTAATCATGATTAGCTCATGAATCAGCTCATCACATGGATGATCACTATCTACACCACCATTATGTACATATGTAGGCAAGACTTCTTCCTTCAATTCCTCTACCTTGTGCTCTCAAACTTCATTCTTGGCTTCAATTTCTTGATTCTTGGTCAAACCGTTACTAATTTTCTTAATAAGACTGTCAAAGGTTTTCTTGTGGTCTTCCAACATTTTCTTCACATCTTTGATAACAAGTGCTTTTAACCTTGTGGATAAAAGACAATGCTAGCACCGGAGATGCAAAAGTGTATTCCGATCATATATATACCCATACCTTTCCCTCCACTATAATTCTTCAATGGCTGCCAATATATGCTATAATTCTTCCTTGATATCTACTTTAGAACAAGAGTTTAGACAAGTTCTAAACTCTTCCAACTCATCCATACTCTCATCAATTGGTTTAAAAGCTAACCAAGTTAAATACAGGATCAACAGAGTACCCTTCTAGCCTGAATCAACAAGATTCTAATGTCTTTATATGGTCTGTTAGGCTTAGAACCAAGAACAAGCAACAAAGTTTTATAGAGGCATTAGTGGTACTGTTATAACTTAAATCAAGGAAAGACAATCAAGTATACAATCACAAGTGTGGGCTGACTAACAATAAAGTATCACAAGGAATTTTTTTAGGATCTTAAGAAGAATAGACTTATACTAATTTGAGTGAAGTTTAAGTTAGGACAACATGCTTTTTTTCGAATGGTATGGGTTGCTCTAGTATAACTAGGTTCAAATATGATAGTGTACAATATAGGGTATTTAAGCTTATATAAAGAGTAAACAAGCATAAACCAAATTAGCCTCCATATAATTATCTCAACAAATGTAGCATAACTCAGCAACCACACATTCAGGCACCCAAAGATGATGCTCTACCCTGCTCCAATCTAATGTAACAGCCGTGAGACCTCAGATCGGGATCTATCAGCCTCAAATACCTCCTCTTAGGAATCTAACAAGATGAGTTTATGTGTTAAAGAAGATCCAAACTTGTTACAGAGTAGTCAAGCCTTCCATAGGATAAGGATCATACTGAAAATCTGGAGCAACATGGTTTTTTCTAACTCAACAACATGCTCTTCATGGATGTATTACAGGCCTCACATAAGAGGAGAAACAAGTCATGTCGTGCCTTTCTTTCTAGCCAGAAAATCCCACAAAACAAAGTCTTATTAAGTGAGAACTCTTGTAACACTACCTTATACATGTGAAAATTTTCAAGCCAATATCCTTCTTCAAACTTCCATTATTAAAAATCCTATGTATCACTAGTAGGGGCCCCTAGTTGGTTGTAGGATCCCCTCTCTTAAATCTGAAAAAAAATCCCCTTTAAAAGGCAAGAATCCTGAGAGTTTAGGATTCTATTAGACAGTCGTGAGTCACCCATGTATAGAATTTCTGGGTGGACTTCCTCTTTAAAAAAAAACAATTCTTAAAGATATCATGGGGGTTCTACATAATGTCACATGCAAGCACCTTTTTAGATCTGGAAATCATTTTCAAAAGAAAGAGTCCAACTGAGTTGTAATTCTTAAATAGCAACCAATACGTGGAAGAGCCTCTAGACAAGTTCCCCTTTTTTTAAATACCTTTATTTAGATAAATGAGAAGCATTAGAATGGGCCCCACATATTGTCACACACATGCCCCCATCCCAGATCTGAAAACCTTCTTCATTTAAGAGTCCCAAAATTCTTGGAGTCCTCAATCTGCTGCCAGATCTATGTGTTCTTCTAGGACAAGATTCCACCAACTAATAATGCTAAGTGTCTTGGAAGTGGGCCTAGGTGTGGTGCATGCCTTGAGATTTTAGAATTGGGAAAATCTCCTTAAACAAAAAGAATCCCATCTTATTGGGACTCTCTTTAGCAATCCACTCGTGTAAAAACTGCTAGGTAGATTTTCCCTCCAATATCTCTAATAAAATAACAGATGTGGCATTAGGATGGGTCCACATAGAGATTGCATGACGCCCCTGTAAATCTGAAAATATCTCCTCAAAAGGAAGAGTCCCGATTGGGTTAGAACTCTTAAATTGGCAGCCAATGTGAGAAAGATCTGGACAGAACCTATCTCTTTTAAATATTCCCATAAGATTCTATGATACTAGATGAGGACCCACATAAAGTCACGACTCACCATCTTTCCTTTCATATCTAAAATCTTCTAAAATAAGATTCCTAA
>JAOXJP010248079.1:0-22330 GCA_025762735.1 Platanus orientalis
CATATCCACTCACAAACTTTCAATCTTGGCTTCCAAGTGGGAACTCCTCTTCCACAAGACTCTTCCCCTTGTAGTTTATTCATTCCTCTAAAATCAAGCAACAAAATCAAGACTAGAACCTATAATAGAGAGAGAAAATAGTAAGCAACTTGATTCTTAAGTTAAATCTAGGTTTAGCAACTTACCAAGCTTGTGGAGAAGAAGAATCTCTCTTCTCCCAAGTATTTCTCAACTTGCCTCTTTTTCTCCACAAATCCCTCTCTCTTAGGTCATCCCAACCCTAAATGAGGCAAAAATAACATTTATATGTGTTTCCTAGGGTTATCTACCCCAAAAAATAAACCTATGTATGAACCGGGTGAAAAAATGGGTCATAAAACACATAAACAGGCATACCCGATCGATCGAGCACCTCTAGATTGATCGAGTAAGGTGCCCGAAACCCAAATTTTTTCCGGATTTGATCTTTGCGCACTAAAATGGCCATAACTCCTTCAATACATGTTCTTTTCGATTGCCATTTGTTTTGTTGGAAACTAGACTTTAAGAACTTTCTAAGGGAATAAATTTTGTTCTTTAATTCGTCTTCTAGTTTTATTGGTGTATCTCCAAATTTATTTCAAATCAGTGAGCCTGACAGCATAGACCCTCCGATGGAAAAACATTCATAACTTTCTCTAGGGAACACTTATTCACACGTGGTTTATGTTTTTGGAAAGTAGACTCTTATATCTTTCCATTGATATATGGGATGTACTCTAATTCACTCAGGATTGATGTCGGTAGGCCCACAAAGTTACCCCAAATGTGAAATCAGGATAACTTTTGAACTTAACAAGTTCGATGCCCAACTTGGGTCTTACACTTCTAACTTGGTCCAATAGGTTCTTAAACCACTCTATAGTATGTTTAAAATATGTGAAATGATAATTTTACCCTTACAGAGCAAAATTACGATTTTTCCCTTAAAGCGTAACACGGGGTATTACATGTACTCATGATTTACAAGTTTTATAACATGCCTCTGGATTCTTCGCATAAGACTATTACTCAACTTGATGGATTATCTTTGCTTCTTGTCAATCCATATGGTTTTGCATTAATTCTATTAATTCACATAATAGAATCGTAGAATTTTTGTGTTTACATTCTAGATTTGTGTCCATTGGTAATTTTGATAGCCTAAGCAAGGTGATTCCATCCATGTTTACATTTAGCATTTAGTATAGCATCCTCATTGAATTTATACATGAGTTTTAAGAATTTGAGCTACCTTGTGTCATCTTTAGGTGCGTTTGACATGAATATATTTTACATTACATATATTTCTAAATGACCTTAGTTTTGAGCTAAGCATCCTCTTTCGTATTTTGTTTTGGCTTCATACATGAGATTGATATCTTTGGTCTTAGACTCTTTATGAGATTAGATTTACGAATATATTTTGTATACCATACTTATGTAGTAGTTATATTACTTTGCATAAGCATGTGACATATCATTTTGAGAACATGGACTTGTTTTGGAACCCTTGTCCTAGGGAATTTTAGAGGACTACCCTCATCTCAGAGGAATTATGTGAGGACAAATCATTGATGCCTTGGGGGTTTTTGTGGGCTAAACCCTTGTCCGAGGGAATTTTAGCAGACAAACCCTTAATGTCTTGGGAGATTTTTGTGGGCCGAACCCTTATCTGAGAGAATTTTAACGGGCAAACCCTTGATGTCCTGGGGGATTTTTGCTGGCTAAACCCTTGTCCATGAGAATTTTAGTGGACAAACTATTACACCCCGCAATGCATTAGAAGTGTAAAAATATTATTAATTGTGTAAGGGTAAAATTATCATTGAATATTTTTAAGAAGTCATTTAAGGTGTTTGGGACCTAATCAAATGCATTATAAATGAGGGAAACAAAGGTAACTCCCAAATTTGTCAAGTCCTAAGTTGTCCTAAGTATGTTATTAGGCTAACTTTACAAGAAAACCTATACTAATCTCAAGATGATTTGAGTACAAGTCATACCTCATTGGAAATCGCTCAGAATCGACTTTCCACGGCCTCAAACGATGCATAATTTGGAGTTTCCTAGAGAAAGTTATGATCGTTTTACCACGAGATGTATGTGCTAAAAAATTCATAACACACCACTCAAAACCGATCAGGACAATGGGGCTTGGATATGTCACAGGCAAGACCGGTTAGGAATATGGGTCTTAGCCCTCAAGTTACTCAAACCTGTGCAAAACTAATTAGGAAGACAGATCTAAGCTCTTGGGAATTTTCATGACCCGTGGGCATTGCGGGAAGGGCCTCATGACCACTTCTCTGATGGTCTGGAAAGATCAGTATGCTCTAGGTTTGAGTAGAGGGTTGGCTAATGCCAGGCTTTTTAGGAGTCGCCACCAATTCGGGTTTTACCGATGGAATTGGGTAAGCTATTTTGTTGTGGTTGGGGAAGATTTTAGGCACCCCAAACCACCCACCATTTTAGGGTGGCTTCTCGTAACATGTATAATATAAAGTGTCATAGAGTTGTGTGCTTGTTAGATGTAAAGTTACTAGTCTGGACCACCCCCATGGTGTGATAATTGCAGTTGCACATGAGACATAGTCCCAAGTTGCCTACATAGTCGATCTTATGTGGTTCAAGTTCTTAGGGTTTTTTCGGGATCAAACTACATGTAGTTCTGGAATTTTGTGTGTATATAAGTCTTGGTAGTCAAATACATCTACCTATGAAAGTGAGTAGGCTATTGTTCATTTCGGTCTATTTTGTATACTTATAAAGTATTCCATGTTTTTGCAACATGTGATCAAGTTAGTGAAATGGAGGTTAGGACTATGTCATACCAATGTATGTTTATTTTAAATGTCAGTGTTGAGTTATGACAAAGTTCTAGGAACTTTAGGTCATGAACTATAGTGACGTGACCCCAAGAGAAGGGCGGAGACTTAATAAGGTTGAAACAAACTTAAGGGTACTGGGTGTCAGGTTGTACGGAAGCTGATGCTTGTTTTGTATACTTGACACCTATCATTAGGTGTCTGATGCATATTATTTAGTGTGTATAAACAACAAACACCATGACATCAAGCAACACATGGTAGTCTCCCTCAACATCATGTAGTCTCAGACAGTTTCTTAACCGTATTTGGAACATGCAAAGGGTGGGGATACTCACAGTGATTGGTCTTGTCTATCATACATTCATGCAAAGACATAAACATGTATCAAACAATCATAATGGAAATGTTTGAAATTGAATGAAGAAAAGTACCAAATATAAAACAAAGAATGTTCTATAGACTATCAAATTCATGAATGAAAATTAAAGATCATAACATATTTCATAAAATAACATATCAAAGTCTAGTGAATCCTAACATGATATCTATAAAGAAAATAAGAGAAGATCATACATTTCACAATCACGTAATCAGTCTAAATAGACGAATCACATCCAAAGCCAAATTTTATAACCAAGAATAAGTGAGGAGTCTAAATGTCATTTTTGCCAAATTTTTGGCAACATAACAATTGTAATATGGACCCTTGGGGATAAAAAGTGGAGCCCATGTTACTTTATATGATAACATGATAGTCAATAATCATGAAAACAAGCATTTCTAATATTATTCACATCAGTGACATCATTGTTATCCACCCGACAAAACAACATATTCATATTACATTTACCATAAATAAATCCAAATAAACTATCTAGTGTACAACACATCAATACAAGTGATCCGTATATCAACCCAAAGTGTCAACCTAACTAATTATATACAAATTATCTGGTATGCAAATTACCTATTCTGGATTGGTATACTACACCATCTCAATACATCTCGAGTTTATAAATGTCTCCTAAAAATTACATGGTTGATAGTTAGGTAAGTGTTCTAATAAATGAAAGTAAAATAATATAATGGAGTTGATAAATATACCTTTTTAAGGCTTTTCTCAGGTTGGTAAAAGAAACAAAAAAAGTAGCTAAGACATAAACAACAGTTTTCATTTGTAAAAATGTGAGTGCATTAAAACCATATCATAAGCGGCCAAAAAGAAATGAAAGTTTTAACTAACTAAAATGAATTGGTGTCTAAATTGTTAAAATAAATCTTAACAAGGTTAATGTGCTTAGCCAAGAATCTAAAAAATGGAGTGAAACTAATCTAGGAATTAATCTAAATCTTAAACTAAGTAATCAAATAAGATAAACAATTCTATGTAGTAAAGGAATGTAAAGATAATATAATTAAACAAAAGACAACAAGCTTTAAAGTAGTTTGGAAGACAATTTAGATTCAAGTGCTATAAGCAAGTAAAGATGAATGTAAAATCCCTAAACAAAATAAATTCAAATTAAATGAAGTAATGAATACGCTAATGCTAGCAAACACAGTCTCAAACACAATGCTAAATGTGAATAGATTCACAGGTTATAAAAATACAAATTTACAAATAATGTAAAATGACAATTATGAAACCATAAGAAAAAATTCATTGTATGTTTCCATCAACCCAACACAATGTAAATGATAAACCGGGAGTGACATATCCACATCACCCATCAACCACTACCAAAAGTACCCAAAGAAATCCCCAATAGTATGTGCTATCGACTAAAAATGGAAATGCATAGGGTAGATATTTCACAATTCAAAACCATAAAAGAAATGTAGTGGAAGAGTACAAACTAAATGAAAATTTGACATTTAGGAAACTAAATGAATCTAGTTCGTTAAAAACAACTTAGTAAACAAGTTTAAGATGATAAAATCATTCAAAGAATAAACATATCATAGTCATAGATTAAAAAAAGGGAAGTCTGCATAACTAGCTAGCCAAGTGTACCATACTTGGAATTAAATGTTCCAACAAGGAGATGTAAAAATAACATTGAAAATAAAGGATTGGCACTGTAAAGATATATCTAATATGTATGCATTCATTAAAGAGTAAAGGGTTGCTTATAAAGAAATCAAGAGATCAAAGAAATAATTCCTACAAATAAAGCAAAGAAAATGTAAGTGAAATTAGTTCATAAACCCAAACAACAGAAAAATAAATTAGAGCCCAATGAATCCAAATCCTTAGATAAATAAGCATTATATATAAAAAGAAGTATCTTTTTGTCAACATAGAGGAGCTTGTATGGAAAACAATAACAAGACAAATAAAACTAGAAATCAATACATAGGAACTCAATTATAAAGTCTAGAAAACATATTTTCTGTAAATTGAATGAATTCATATATAATAAAACAAAATGAAATAAAATATGGCCCTCTCATACAGGAATGGTTCTTGTTGTGTCTTCAGCATCTCGGTAGAGGTTGGGTTTCCACACAAAAAAAAGGTGAGAGAGAAAAGGGAATTGTTGTTGGTAGAGAGAGAAAGAGATATCTTTCAACCCTCTTAAGCATGGATGGTTCTTGTTGTGTCTTCAGCATCTGGGTAGAGGTTGGTTTCCATGCAAAAAAAAGGTGATAGAAAAGGGAGTTGGTTGTTGGTAGAGAGAGAAAGAGAGAAAGGGATTATTTTTGGTAGAGAGAGAAGGAGAGAGGGGGTTTGTTTCTGGTAGAGAGAGAAAGAGAGGGGATGGTTGCTGGTAGAGAGAAAGAAGAGAGTAGTGAGCAACGAGAGAAAGAGAACCATAGAGAAGAAAGAGATAAGGAGAGAAGGGGGGTCACTAGCCAGAGCAATAACATCCCCTGTTTTCCTTCTTCTATGGGTCCAGCCAAGAAATAGAGAGAAAAGGAGAAAAAGAGAGGGGGGACCGTAAAGAAAGAAATAAAGACAAGGAGAGAGAGGGGGTCGCGGGCGCCGGAGCAGCGCCCCCCTCTTTTCCTTCTGTTCAGCCAAGAGAGAGAGAGAGCAAAGAAGAAAGAGACAGAGGGAAAGAGGGAGAGGAGAGAGAGACGAAGAGGGAGAGGAGGTCGTCGGCGCTGGAGCAACAACGCACGACCTCCTGTTCTTCCTCTCTTTCCTGCACACAGCTTAGCCGAGCCTCCCTTCTTTCTTCTTCTTTTTATTTTCTTTTTCTTTCTTTTTTTATTTCCTTTCCCCTTTCCTCCCTGTGTACATAGCTAAGAGAGAGTGAGTGAACACCCATCTCTTCTCTTCGTTGGTCCTTTTATTACCCTTTTTTATTATTATTTTATCTTTTCGCTTTTAGGTATTGTTATTTCTTTATTATTTTATTTTTTAGATGTTTTTGGGTAAGAGGCAGTTGTTTCTCCATTAAGTAAAGGGAGAAGCCACCATATGCCATGTGGTAGGGGTAGAAAGGGTATTTTGGAAAAGTTTGTGGATTCAACCCTCATCCGCTTTTTGGCATGTCAACCTTTGACGAACACAAATTTATAGTGGTTTTCTAGGTTCTCAGGCATTTCGGACACAATGGCACAATCAGAATTGGGTTCCGACATGTATAGGATGGCAAATGGTGACAATGCGGTACTACAGGAAATGTTTGGTTGCACTTTAAAGGGGCAAAATAGTAAAATCTCACTTAGGTCATTTCACATAAAATGCAACCCCCAGATTTTCCCAAAATGTTGGTTCAATTGGTTTGGTTATCTGCTACCCAGTCATGAAACTACAAGCAAAATTGTAACTTAGAAAATGTTGTATTTTGGTTACAATGAGGATTGGGAACTAGTGGGGTCTACCGGGGAAATTCTATGAGAGACAGACTTTTGTGGGTTGAAGAATTTGAGATGTGGGGAAACTAATAAGGTGTCTTTTGGGTGCCAAGGGAAGCTCTGAGGGCTTATTGAAGATCAAAATCTCAACTGTACGGCAAGAATGAGACTATGAAAAACTATAATTTGTCAGCCAATAATGCTTTACATGGGAAGTCTTACGAGAGCTAAGATACTACAAAAATATTATGGTTGAAATTGGGTAGTTGCATAATTCTTGGTGAATTCCCAAAAATGAAGGGTTCTTAGAGATTGGTGTATTTTGAAGGAGTGAAGTTGGTTCCTGAAACTAGAAGGTTTGACCCAAATACAAATTTGCGTATAATTTGATGTCTACAATACCTTTGCGATCAGAATGTCCGTAGGAAACTTTAAAGGCATGTGCTTAACCTCCTAAAGTCTAGGTTCAGTCTCTGACTTTAGGGTTTGTTGGTAGCTTTTAAGGTTTTGATCATGTTTAAGTTGTTTATGATGGATTTTATGGCATGTATGGGGCAAAGGGTTAGTCCTATACTTCCTAAACCAGGGTTACCTAAGGTCTGGTCCTAAACATTGTCTTGGAGAGCATACGAGATCTACTTAAGGGTCCAAGTTAAAATTTGAGTGCTGACATGACCAGTCTCATGACAGGTCAAGAGACAAGTCTGAGCCTTGACTAGTCAGGATTGGAAAACCGGAAAAAAAAAGAGAAACATGTAAGAAATGACATGGCTTTCTCTTATTTGACTCTCATACATGTGGGATCTCGTTTGTGATGAATTATAACCACTCTATAACCTCATTTGGATCTATTAAACCACTTTGAACATATTAAGGAAGAAAGAGAATTAGGAGATTTGGGAGGAAAGATGAGAAATTCTTCCCTAATTTGGTAAGTTCAACCCATTTTTGGGAAAATTGGTTAGATTAAATGATTTTTTCCCTTGATCTTCTTAGATTCACTTATTTGACGTTAGATCTACACTAAGTTTATAGAGGGAGGTGACTTTAGAGATTAAAGTGAAAAGGTTTTAGCTAGGAAGCTTTGGATTTGAAGAGTTTGGTAAGTGATCTTGCTTACTATGGTTGATGTGATATAAATTCCTTTTGAAATTCTTAGATTATATGTTATTTTTATTGAATCATTGGAGATTATTGGAAATCCTTATATTCAATCCATTAAATCATGCTAGATCTATGGATTTTAGCTTGCTTAGTAAGTATTTATGCTCCCTATACTTAGTATAATATCTTTTCTTATTGGAACTTCTGAAAATTCTGTAGATCCATTCTTTGAACCAATGAATCTTGTTTGATCTTTAGATCTACACCTATTTTGTGAAGTATTACTGTTCTTAAACATTGTGTGGACTGATTTCCTTCATTGAATCCTTTAGATCATGTGAAATTTGATTTCACTCATTGAATCTTTTGAAAATTTATGTGAAATTATGAATCCTTCAAGATCTACACTATTAATGATCAAATTGATTGGTAATCTTGTTTTGCCTTTTGTTTGGAACACTATAAGTGATATTCGATTGATCTCTATGCTTAGATTCATTGAAAAATCATTTGAATTTATGTAAATTTGTATTTAACTCATTGATTCTATTGAACTTTATGCTCCCTATGTGATCATATAAACCATGTGGACCATTAAATCCTATTATATGCTTTGAATCATTGATTTTATGTGAAATATTAGTGAATTATTGTGACTTTGGTCTTATGAATATCGAATCATATATTAACATCAAATCTAAGTGAATCATATACCTTTGAAATCATTTAATCATTGCAATGTTATGCCTATGTTTATTTTATGCATTATAGAAACATTCTAATTATCGAAACCATGTGAACCTTTAAACTTATTGATGTGAACCCTATTGGACTTCAAACCTTTGATTCATTTTGGGGCCCATCACAGGGCTAAGTATGACAATCGACTATTTGGGTCTTGACATTGGGCTAAGCCTGTCCTTTGACACTTTGGGCCTACTCATAAGGCTAAGTGTGACAAAGTGCTCTGGACCATGCTCCTTGGTTTTACGGGTTTTGGGCCCTACTTCCGAGGCTAAACAGAAGATCCAGACCTTATCCTTGGGGTTACAACAAAGACATTGGTTTTACTCATGGGGTTTAGCATGAGATCTAGACCTTAGCCGTGGGATTGACCAGAGCATACATATACTTTACTTTGGACCTTTGGAAGATTGAACATTGGACCTTTCAAACATTAAACTTTGAACACTTTGAATCATTAAACTCTAAACATTTTGAATATTGAATTTTGAACACTTTAAACCATGTGAACTTCGGACCTTTTGAAACATTGAACATTGAACACTTCGATTCATTGAACATCGGATCTTTTGAAACTAACATATGTCATTGAACTCATAGGCTTTGATCTTTGTATGGAATTATTCGTTTAGACACCAATTCTTATTCAGTACTTAGCACTGAACTCAAAATTGTAAAGTCAGAATTCTTTATTCGAATTTAGAACCTTGTATTGGACCTTAGACTTTAGTTTAATATCTGATTATTGTTCAGTTTGTACTAGTATAATTATACTTATTACTTCGATCTTTGTTTAGTTCTATACTGACTTTTGGACTTGTTAGTACTCAAATTTATGCTTATTGCTTCATATCATTTATAGTCAGATAGATTGCTTATAGGTTGGGTGTAACGACCCCAAATTTCATAACCTTATTTAGGCATGAATCGAAGTCGCTACTAACCAGGTCTATATCAATCACTATAAATTTTTCACATTTACCTTACTTTGTAGGTTACTCAGAAACTTAACCTTAAATGTAACATGTGTAGCAGAATAAAAATTAATCACATCTAAGCATAAGCCTCTATGTGCGACGAAAATTAGAATATAACATATCAACATATTAATTATCATGTCACAAATCTAATATCATCAATAGGAGCTAATACCTCCATCATCATAGCTCGAATATAAAACTACAAGTCTTAAAAGTCAAACTTTAAACTTAATACATCACAAAATGAAGGTCTAGTACAAAATGTGGAGTCTAACAAAGCTTAAACTAATAAGAAAGAAAAACATTTTTTGCATGCCTTTCTTCCAAACCCTAGGCACTCCAAATGGTGTAGCTACACTAAATCTCATCTAAAAAATAGTATGGATGGGTGAGATCCACGGCTCATAGGTAGGTACACAAAACCTACCACAGAACCAGACGAGTAAAGCATGAATCGTTTAATATAAAAATACTACACTGAATATATCTCCATATAAAATACATAACAATTTGTAGCGTATAAGCATATGCTAGTATACATACATCATCTACTTGTCATCACAAGATCTATACATTCATCATCATGGTTCATCATGTAGGAATTATGCATGACAATATATATGATACAATTCATTAATGGTATTCTTCTACTATACACACATGGTAATATGCATGATTCTACTTATACATGACATTCTTCTACTATATGTGGATGACAATATACATAGCAATATGAAGATACAATAACGTGATAAACAGTTCTTAAATATATCATGATAGGGATATTTAGTATAATATTATCAAGCATTTTCTAGTAGTTTTTATGCATAGCCTATGCATTTGCAACAAGAATAAGCATAAGTAAACTACTTCAATGTAAACATGCATAATTTCCAAACATTTAGTAGCTATAACAAAATAATTGGCATATTTAGGTTCTTCTTTACTTTAACGTTTATTAATTACATTATGGCTTTCATAAGTTTTTACCATTTATCTTGTTCAACATAGTTCTTTTACTCTTACTTATCATTATTCTTAGCATTTTTATTCCTTAGGTTCCTTCACTACTTATCACTTTATCAAATTCCACTTATCACTTCAAATAGCTTTCATTGTTCTCCTTCTAGTATTCACTAATCATTTTCTTAAGATTACATCTTTTTCTTTTTATATTGTCTTATAAATTTTGATCTTCTTTTTAAAGAGTGTGATTTCACTATTTTTTGGACATTTCTTTTCTTACTCACACTAAGGACTTTTGTTGTCATTAATAACTTATGTACTTTCTTTTTCTTTGATGAAAATTTCTCACATAACTTATGAACTTCTTATTACTTATGAAACTTAGATATTTCCATTTTCTTGCCTTAATATTTTTCTTCATTTACATGACTTATAACTTTACTTTGCCTTTGAAGCTTATATGTGTTTCTTCTTTTCTTTGTCTTTCTTTCTTATAAACTTTCTTATTCTTCTTATAATGGTTTCATTTTGTTTATGTGTCTTGTAAACTTTTCGTTCTTTCTTAACACAATTTCATTCTCAATAGTGGGGTCTTCAAGGTCACTTACACTTATGCTTATTTAAATGACTTGATATCACTTGCTCTTCACTGTCTTACACTTGGTTATACTTTTCTTTCACTTACTTTACACTTTCCATTCACTTGCTTACACTTTACTTACATTTGGATTCACTTGCTTACACTTTGGTTCATTTTGACACATTCTATTATATCCCCAATTACAGGACCACTTGGCACATTGTATTGTATCTCCAATGGTAGAACCACATAGCATATTGTATTATATCCCCAATGGTAGGATCACTTGGCACATTGTATTATATCCCCAATGGTAGGACCACTTGGCACATTGTATTGTATCCCCAATGACAAGACCATTTAACACATTTTCTTATATCGTCAATGATAAACCACTTAGCACATTGAACTATATCCCCAATGGCAAGAACACTTGTCATTGATTAATCCCAATGATAGGATTCACTTGTTTCTACATTCTTATTTATTTTTCGTTCTTTTACTTTCTTTAGTCATCATCTTACATAATTTACTCTTTTCCCAATAGTAAGACATTTATGCTTTAACCCTTTTCTTATTTATTGTTTATCATTAGTCATAAATTAATTCATCTTAACATTATATATTGTATTCTTTGATCATGATGCAAGAGACATATATCACTACATGCTATATTCACTATCCTGACAATAGAGAAGTGTCCCATTACTAAGTGCATTTCACTAATGTTATATAAAAAACATTCATCTTTGCCCCATACATTAGATAGCATGATTAAATATGCATATGCAACAATAGTCTATCATTTGCTAACTTAATCAATGAGAAACCCTGCCTCTAAACATTGTACAATTAACATGCCTAACATGAGCAAGAATTGCAATAATAATTACCCTACACATGCTAGAAATGGTTCATTAAAGCATTTACATGGAAATCCTTAAGCAACTTACATCCAACTTTATACCATCCACTTGCTAGCATGATTAAAAGCATACGCAACACAAACAAATCATTTTCCAACTTACTCAATAAGAAACCATGGAATTTGACATATAATTATGTTTCCAAATATTATAAAATAGGAACAACTAATATATTTTATATTCTTTCTAATCATCTACAATCTCAATTCATAACTCAATTAAATAATTGCATAAAAATCTCTAAGCAATTTATACACTTCAACATGCTACTATCATTATATGGAGATCAACTCGCTTTATAGTTATCTTAAAACATCATCTTTAACCAACATATTTAAGAAATGTTCAGTACCAAATCAAATAATTACACTACTCATGGAAAATCAAGCAAATCATTCATCAATATCCTTCATGGAAAGTATAGAGTTATAGAATGCTAGTTTACAAGCATTTACAATGCATGAGATTCATCGTTTTAAGGAAATACATATAGAAAGCATACAAATCCACTTGTTCTCATAGGATAAAATAGAAATTTATAAAATCCTAGCAAAAATTGATAAGATTTCATCACAAGAAATAGGGTTTCTAAGATCATAGCAAAAGGGCTTCACAAACATATGAGGAAACATTTATAGACTCAAGATTTTACCATAAAAGACTTCTAAGAGCCTAAAAACAAACAAAAATAGAGTAAGTTTAGTACAACTACTTATAAAAAGCTCATTCTTCTATTTTTTAAGGAGATCTTGAAAGAGAACCTCATTTCCTTTGGTGTTCACACATTTCCTTGAGATGAAACCATAAATCCATGGTCATAATCCAAGAATCTAGGATAATCTATGGTGAAAAACTAAAGAACAAATCTAACACAAGATAGATCTAAGATTTGAAGCTTACATTGCTCCTAGGGGAAGAAGATTCATTTTCCTTTCCCTAAGTTTTCCCCAAAGTCTCTTCATTTCTCTAATATTCCTTCATTTGTGTCAAATAAACCCTAAAAGGGGAAAAATGGGCTTTATAGTTGTTCCTTAGGGTTTTCCACACAAGAAAACTAACCCAAATGCATTCTCAGTCCATTTTGAGCCTTTAGCACACCCCCCGATCGATTGGGCCACCCCCTTTATCTATCGGGCCTCCCCCCGATCAATTGGGCCTAGTGCTCACATCCCCCATTTTTTTTCCAACTTCTGACTCTTTGCTCTAAAACGGACATATCTCCATCTACGCTTATCCTTTTCAATCATTGTTTCTTTTGTTGAAAAATAGACTTCATGACCTTTCTAATGGCATAAAGTTTGCTCTCTGATTCATCTTACATTTTTATTGGTGTGTCATTAAAGTTACTTCAAATCAGTGAGCCTATCAGCATAGATATCGTATGGGAAAAAATCATAATTTACTCTAGGGAACACCTATTCACACATGATTTGTTTTGTTAGAAAATAGACTCATAAATATTTCCAAAAATGTATGGTTGACCTCCAATTATCTTGGGATTGATACGGGTGCTCCCGTGAAGTTACCCTAATAACGTTCTTGAGGCATCATTCGAACTTGACAGGTTCAAAGTTGAATTTGGGTTCAACAGTTCTAACTAGGCTTCAAGGTTTCCTAAACCACTCTAGGATTTTTCTAAACATGTGAAATGAAAATTTTACCCTTGTTAGAATAACATTACAATTTTACCCTTTAAGTGTAATGCAGGGTGTTACATTGGAACTAACCCAGCCACACTTTTTTTCTTTTTTAGACTGACTATGATTGCAAGTCCCCCATCCTAAAGACTTGATGTACTAGTTTCATACCTTTTTCCTCTTATTATAGTTGGGATACAGATTTCTTTAAACCTTTTACATTATATAAATATTATTGGGAGGATTTGTACTTTCCCTTTATTTGTGATTCAGGTGAAAGAGCACCCCGTTGGCGTAGATAGTTGTCTTCTACATATTGATCTACATTGGCGTTTATAGTATATTTCCCACTGCAACTTATTGACTCTCGTGGCTCATTGGTTATTGTAATGCTTTCGTAATTATCGAACTAAAATGTGGTTATTAATATAAGTGATTATTGTAATGAATAGAAATGAATTTTGTGATTATGTGAGAACCTATGGCTATTGAATTGTAATCACTAATATTGGCATTTGGATTGTAAACGATCCGAATCCAGGGTGCATACGAATCCCATATCCGAGTCTGGGTTCAGGGGCGTTACACAAACCATTGATTTCCTAGGGGATTTTTGTGGGCTATTATTGGTCTTGTGGACACCCATGTGAGATTGGCCTTTATGGAAAGTGTCCTCGTGGAAAATTCAGAGGTTGGCCCTTATTGTGACACCCTACATCCATTTAGGTAAGTCCTAGGGACTCAGACCCAAAACGACGTGTCTAAATCATAGAACCTTATATCTTAAACAAAAGGGTTAACCTCTGGCACTTTAGAGACCCTAACATGGTTTAAGAATAGTTGAAAGACCTTTAAATGGATTGGATTGGACATTGGAGATAAAAGTAAGAAAACAAAAATTTTGACCTTGATGATCAATCGTGGTAGGAAAATGACCAAAATCAGAAAACCAGAAACCCGTGCACTGAAGCCATAATCAATCACCACAGTCCCAGAATTATCTCGGGATTTGTGTCATAAGTGATTTTGCTTTAAACTTTTATGGAACCCACACATGATGAACCAAATCCCTTTTTATACCTGATTTAGGTATAAATATCCATAGAAAGAGAGAGAATAGAAATGGGATAAAATTTAAGAGAATTGGAAAAGAGAGGAAGAGCTTATTCTCCAAGGAATAAGGGAAGCCATGAATTCTCAGATCTAGCTCATTTTGGCTTGGATTTGTGTATTTTCAAATGAGATTCTTACTAATCTATAGATCTCAATGGTGAATCCATGTTTGAATTACAGAAAAATAAAGCGAAGAAGGAGATCCAAGGAGATCAAACTTGAAAATCTAGGAAAAACAAGGATTAACAATGGTAAGTAATTCTGCAAGAAGTATATGAGATCTCCTCTCTTAGGATCTTAAATTTTCTATTTGATCCTCAATTATTGAATTGTAATTGTTTTTCATGGGTGAATCTACTTCTAGTGATCTTGATATATAGATTCCTTAAAGAGCAAGTCATTTCTACAACAAGTATGGGGAATTTCCTTGTCTTAGATCTACATTTTGATCTCTTTTACCGGGAAATTAGATGAGAATTTAGTTGATTGATGGATTAAGAGTAAAACCCTATAGATTTAAGATTTCTATTGATTTATTCATGATTAAACTACATAAATTCCTATAATGATTGCCATGAATTGAATTGATTGGGTTCTATTGTATAGAATTCCTTTTGTACTCTTAATTTCTGGAATTTATAGATCTCCACCATGCCACTCATAATCCATATTGCATGAGTGAATCTTATGATTTCTTTTATTGATCCCTTGATTAATTTCATGAGATATCCTATTTTTGATTGATAGCCTCTTTTGAATTGTCAAATAAATCCATTGAACACGAATTCTATGATACCTATGATTATAGATTGTGATTGATAGTCCACAATTCTTTGTTTTTATAGTGTGGATTCTCTTAATGATTAATTGTGTGATTTTTTTTTCTTCAGATTTTGATTAATTCCTCAATACATCATGTAGTAAGTGTTCCTAAGTTCATTGTTCTCATATGATCCATAATGATTAAGTATTCCATTGATTGTAGGAATCCACTGATCACCACACATTCTACTATAAGTGTCAAGACCTGAATCAGTGGGTTATGATGTGGACTGGGTCCAGAGCTGTGACATGGGAATGGCCTGCCCCAAACCTGTTTTTCATAGCGGAGGGACCAACGAACTCGGAGTGAGTCATCAACCCTCTTACCTATTCACATCACTCTCCATATAATTGATTATCTTTTCATATTTATCCATTTAAGTCACATCCATATAAGTCTATTTCTAACAATCACATTGCAACAGAATAATAATAGCAATGACATAATCCAAGTAAGTGCAGCAAAAATAGTATGATAACATTAAGTTCTAATATCCTAAAATCCAAAGTAAGGGCCTCAACATGCCCATGAAAGAATATATACAAATCCTTGCCTAAAAGGGGATATCCAAAGTACTGAAATGAAATACATCTCCATCATGTAAGTTAAAAGTAAAATAAAATGTCACATCTTTAGGCCCAAAAGTCCCTCCAACATCTCATCTCATTGCATACCAAATAGCCTCTACCAATATCTATACTCCAGGACTCCATATGTGGGTGGTGTCAAATTTGGGTAAGTTTGATGGGCTTAGCGAAAGGGTATGCAGTTTATACCACACAAAGGAGGCCAAAAATAATCACAGTAGCAAACAGGTAGAATCAAGATAGACTAAAGAATCACAATTTATATGAGAGTACATCAAACTTACTAAACATGTATCCCTACTATGATTTGAGTATGCACATATCACAAGATAATTATACGCCAAAGGGAACAAAACTGAGTCATGCATATGCTCAATGCAATATGCCACATGATGAGTGCTATATGTACATGCCAAGAAATATATGTGTCATATGAAAACCCAAAAGAGTCTCTGTCAAATAGTGTAACTAAATATAGATAAGCCATGAAAGGTTTATTACAAAATAAATCACATAACCTACATAAGGGTCTCCAACATAGCATATCATATAAACCATATAAGGTCTCTGTCAAAGCAAATCACGTAACTCACATAAGGGTCTCCGATATAGCATATCATACAACACATGTTGGGCCACTATGGTCATCTTTACCTATTAATGTGACCTGGTGATTGTGTACCTAAAGTCATAAAGGCTAACCCAAAAAGTGGTCTCCGAGGTCATAAGACTAATGGACACGATGACCATCTTCACAATTGATGTGACCCGGTGATTGGGTACCTAAAGCAATAAACTAACCCATAAAGAGGTCTTCGAGGTCATAAGACTAATGGGCATGATGGCTGTCTTCACCTATTGATGTGACCTGGTGATTGGATACTTAAAGTCATAAAGGATAATTCACAAAAGGGTCTCCGAAGTTATAAGACCAATGGGCAGGATAGTCATCTTCACCTATTGATGTGACCTAGTGATTGGGTACCTGAAGCCATAAAGGCTAACCCACAAAGGGGTCTCCGGGGTTATAAGACTAATGTGTATAATGATCATCTTCACCTATTGATGTAACCCATTGATTGGGTACCTGGAGTTATAAGGCTTAACCCTAAAGGGATCTCTGAGCCCAAGAAAGCAACCCATATAAAGGTTTACGAGCCCATAAAGAGAAACCCATATAGGGGTCTCTGGGCCCATAGAGGGCAACTCACATAAGGGCCTATGGGGCTACGTCCAAGGTTTAAAATCTCGTTATCCCGACTTGAAGAGACAGAGACATCACGTGTCTCACAGCTTATCGTGGGGAGATGGTGTAAGAAACCAGAAGACAGTGAGAAACAGGGGAAAAGCTAATCAAATAAAGGAATTTTGATTTGAAACTTTAGGATTTAATAGAATAAACACTAATTCATAATTAGGAATCATTAAATATAGGAAACAACCATCTATGATGGTTGGGAGAACCGTCACCCTAATGACATATGTTGTCGCCTTTAGAATCTATGAAAACACTATGTAAGTCTTGGAATTTTTGAATGATTTTAGAAAATGTTATAATAAACATTATGAAACACTTATAAACCATTATACTTCAATACACACTTTGGTATCACTAGTTGGGAATCCGTATCCTCGTGACATTTGTTATTGCGCATGTGTAGAATTTTAAGTGTTAGAGGTTGATAAATAAGTAAATAACACTACACATTGCAAAATAAAACTATAAATCCACATCCATAAAACATAATAATGATAAAAATATATAATTGAAACAATAATGTCAGTCTCATTAATTGACAATCCAAAGTATTATAAAAGTAAACTATAATAGTGAAACTAGAGAAATATAATATAGTAAGATAGAGAATAATACTAGTGCCAAGGCCCAAGTTTTCTTCCAAGTTCTAACCAGCTCAATCCTCATCAATACCACGTAGATTTTCAAGGTGGTTAATAACCATCATGGCTATCACTATCACGATTTGGTAGATATTGTTGTTGCAGCTGCTGTTGACATTAACACCACACTTCTATTAAGCGGTAATAATCCTACCATGAGATAGATAGACTATACCATGCCTAAAAGTCACAAACGTATCTCTCGTATATAGTATCATCCACTCTCGAGAGCATTCCATATTGTGAAAATCCAGGCACTACATATTGAGGATGAGAAGTCATAATAGAAGAACTTCTATTATACCGATGGGGTAAATGGGCTCGACCCTCCCGATCATATGATGATGATGTGGATCCAGTAACAGAACTATGCCTACCAGCTGTAAGTACTCTGTAGTCTATGTACTATTGTTGTTGTTGACCAGGTCCAAAGGTAAAGATAGAATCAATCCATGATCCCTCCTGACTTTGTGTACTACTAGTAGTAGACTGAGGATAATAAGGAAACTGAGGGTGATGGTGCTACAAAAAAGAAGCCCCATTGAGACTCATGCTATTAAACGACCTTGCCAACATATCAGTTGTGTGATGGGAAGAACTACTCTCCCCTTCCTGATGTCTCCTAGTCTTCCTGATATCCCCCTTGATTCTCACCCCTTCGCTCATAATAAGATGGAAAATGAGGTACACGTGAACGTGAACCATGGTGTGTATCCTGAGTGACATGGTCAAATGTACCCTCTCCTGGGAATGGGTTAAGGGGTATCTGACTCTAACTCCTCCTACTACCACCATATGGTCTCTGTGTCATACCAACACCACCATCATCCCCTCCATCATCATCACTATCCTCATCCTCATCCTCCTCATCCTCCATCTTTGTCATCATCACCATCCCACTATCTGCAACATCTAAGGAGCTGACACTCATATACTTATCATTAACTAATCCGCCCGTAACTTAGGGATTCAGTTGGGCCTGGGACTGGTTTTGTTGTTGTGTTTTCATAAATTCATTCACATTTACTCCCATTTGACTTGCTATATGAGAGCTCAGTCGTCCACTTGCCTCATCCAATACTGGCTCTCCGGCCTCCCTAACCCACTCATATAATGGGTCCTCATCTCCCTCGTCATAGAAAATCTTTGTAAGATCAATGGGGCCAATGTACTCTTTGATATTTTGATCTTTTTCGGCTTGCTTCATTCTTAAGCGCAAGTTGTAATGGACGAACACAAGTTTTTGAAGTTTTTCATGTCTAAGTCTATTACATCATTTACAATGGATGAGGTTGAATGTGGTCTAGTTCCTCTTGCGGCCAGAGGAAGATGTGGTCTATGATAAGATACGAATGACAATCCTTCTTAGGTTGGGTGCTTGTGACCCATGCAACTCCCACCACTCAGCTGCAAAAAAAAAAAGAATGTGTATAAGTAATTGTCAGTTGTAACCTTTATTAAATTTCTATAAAAACTAACATAAAATTACCAGTAGCCATCGTCTTTCATCCCGCCTATGCAACACCTCGCACAAAATACCCAATTGGATCCCTTAAGCACTTATCTAAAATTAGAAGGCTCCAAAAGTTAGTAAACTAAATTACATAGTGAAACTTGTGGGGGAAAATAAAAAATAGTGCCAATGGTAATTGCGATTACCTCTGCAAGAGCTTCTGCTTGTCTGTTAGAATTAGGGTCAAGTTTCACAATGGTTGTTTGTACAACCTCCAACAAACTTGGATCCATTCCAATATTATGATAGTATTGGTATTGAGGATTTAGATAGGATGCTGAAAATCAAAGAAATAAATAACATTTCAAAACATAACCTTAACCAATAATCAAATAAATGTAATTTAAGCAAAATAAATAACTTACCAGCTAGATGTAGGGGGTGGATAAGCATCTTCGTTCATTGAATATTAATGATCTTTCTGTAGCTTTTGTGACTTCTTGGGATAGCTATTTTAATTGCTTCTTTTATTAATTAGATGGATTCATAAATTTATCCCATGGTTGGTTTTTTGTCCCCATCAACCATCCTTTGGACTATCACCATTGGCTCTAATATGTTCACTACCATGCGACATCGATCCCAAAAGAAATGATTATACACAATTTATTAGGCTAATTGTCCTGCCACACTGTCACTCTCCCTATAATCGTACCACTAAGGTGAAGTAAACAATTGTTTTAAGCCAACCTTCTTGTTTAGGATACTCTGCAATGCTATGTAGTTAGTGGCAAAGTGTGTAACACATGGTCACACGATATCACTTCCACATCTCTCTCTCATCATCGCCAACACATACCCATGGTTATATATGAAGTTGGTGACTGTCCTAGCATCTTCCACTACCCTCTTTATAGTGTCTTTCTTTCACATGTCCTTAAGCATTAGATCTATGCAATGGGCTGCACATGGGGTCTAAAATAAATTTTTTTTCCATTAACTTCCTTCTAACTTTCTTGAAATTTTTGTCATTATCTATAACTATTTGGACCACATTTTCTTTGCCGACCTCCTTAATGACATATTCTAACAAGTCACATATGTATTTATAGTCCTTGATAACCTTAGATGTCTCTATAGATTTAAAAAACATGGTGATGTCATCACAGTAAACCATAAAATTGATGATTAATTGTCTCGTAGGACTAATCCAACCATTACACATGACAGTTGTCGCACCTCGAAACCCATACCAGAAGGGCCATGAATTTCGGCACATGACATTAAACATTTATTCATTCATTCTTTACCTGTAAATTCCATGTAAATTTTTTTGCTCATTTTTCTTCATTCATACGCAACGGAATTGCATATCATCAATCATAGTCATTCATATCCTATAATCAACCTGTAATAAAATTTTCATAATTTCATAAATTTCAAAATAATCCATAATCATGTCCTGACATTCCCATTCACAGAAACTAATAGTCTGACATACATTAAACCATCATCTAAAAATCAAATATCAAGCCTAAACCCAAATCCACTAACTTATTACATTCTTTTGAAATAAACTGAAATAAAATATTGAACGAAAACAAAATAATGTCTCAGTGTCTCATATCATAAATCCAGTCTTCTAACTCTCTAATCTTACCTGTCAATATCCCTATACAGCTATCTCCTCATCATTTATGGTGCCAAATTTGGGGTGAGCTTGACAAACTCAAAGGGTAACAATAAACAAAGGAATAACATATTAAGACTTTTACACGAATTAAAATGAAACAAATAGTTGCATACCTTTTTGTCAATGTACAGAACTGAACAATTAAATATTATAGAAACATATACTAAACTGAAGACATTAAAAGATATAAACATATAAACAATCTAAACATAACAAAACAAACACATATAACTAAACTAAACAGAATGAAACATGTAAAACAGATACAAAAGCCAATACAGATAACAATTATACCATTTAATCTTTGGTGTTAAGGGCCACATGATTCACCAATTTTATCTCCGATGAGAAAAGCCACATGATTCACTAATTTTATCTCCAGTGCTAAGAACCACATGATACATAAATTTTCTCTACAATGCAAAGAGCCAAATGATAACCATTTATAATCCCCGGTAAAAGGGTCATTCACATCATAAGCCAGGTATATTCAGCATCATCAATGTTTCCCCTTTGATGATGAACGGTAGCTTATAAAAAAACTATAGCAGAAAACTATCAACAATGACAAAGAATAATAGTAGTAGCAGAACAAAAACATATAGCATAATACAAAATAAACTCATAGCACTTTAAATTATAGATGCTTGATCCTCCTAAGCACGGAACTATGAAACAATCAGATTTGTACTATAATCATGAATAACATAACGCATTCAGATCATCAATCAATCACACAACATATACAATTATTATAAAATAAGAGAATGGTCTCTACGATCTTGTGGATCCATATATCAAAACTAGAAGTACTTGTGTTCTTTAAAACAGAAAAATCTGTTTTAAAATCAACAATTTCATAACTTAAAATAGAATAAAACTTATAGTTAATCAATCTTTAACATGGAGAATATGATTCTAAAACAATATAAAACCTACCAATTTTACAAAATAAACTTGGTATTTTACATTCCTGAAAAACCATAAAAAATCTCTTTGAAAACTTTTATTTTTTGCTTAAAATGATTAAAAAACTAGAGTAAATCTTTTCAAAACAAGTTTGGATTAGTTCTAAGAATCTATCGCATTCAAAAACAAAATTAGTTCAATGTCCCCTACTAAACCAACTTATCTTCTTTCAAACCTAGTAAAGAATGATTGTAAATCCA
>JAOXJP010248098.1:0-36925 GCA_025762735.1 Platanus orientalis
AAGCTGCGATACGCGAGACGTACCCGTATCTCGGGTCTGCGATACGAGTCGCGATAACGATATTTTGAACCTTGACTACAAACACACCACGTGTCAGCTGATAATTGCTTACAAAGACTCACATGCAATTTTTCATCACAGGATTATTAGAAATCTAGGAGTTAGAAGGATGGGAAATATCTAGGCATTTATCTACTTAAGGAACAAACAAAAAAAATTAACTTATAATTTTGTGGTGGAAAGTTCAAATCCAAACTGAAAGGCTGGACATCTAAGATGCTTTCATATTTGGGGAAAACAATTTTGATCAAATCAATCTTAGCCTCAATTCCGGTCTACTTTATGATTACTTCCCTTCTTCCCAAAGCTATATGTAGTCAACTGAATGGTCTTCAGAGAGACTTTTGGTGGGGGTATTCAAAAAATGGAAGACATCTATACCTCAAATCATGACAACATTTTCAAACAAATAAAGCCCAAGGTAGTCTTGGCATTAGTGACTGTCAATCAGGGCCTAGTTACAAAATTTGGATGGCATTTTCTGCAAAGTCCCTATGTTGTTTGGACTCGGCTACTAAAAGCCAAGTATTTGATTGGACGCCATGTATGGAGAGCTGCCCCAATAAAACTTTCAAGGTTTGGAACAACATCATGAGATTTAGAATTTGCTAAAAGCTAGAGTATGCTGATCTGTGGAGAATGGAAGCAATATAAATATTTGACATGACCCATGGATCCCATCTTCATTAAACTATTGTGCAAGAGAAAATAGAGTGGGATCCACGATTCATAGGGCGTAGGAACTAATTGACCCGATCTCAAGGACCTAGCTAGTAGACTCTATTCGTCAAAATTTTCACCCTAGCTAGCATTGCCAATGCCATACACAAAATCCAGCTAAGTATTGTTGCTAACAGTGAAGATACATTGATTTGGACATTTGCTCCAATCGGAAAATTCAGCACCAACTCAGTGTAAAAATTTATTCAAAATGCGAGACATTCTTCCTCAACAATCATTGAAGGTGATATACAATGTTGAAGAGATTATAGAAAATCTGGGAGCTAGCTACCACCTCGAATTATAATGTTTCATTGGCGTTGCTTGGAAGGTGCCATTGCTATTCGTGCATATCTAGCCAAACATGTGGCAGGAATTGATCCACTATATCCTCTTTGCGGGTTGGAGCCTAAAACATTGGATCACTTAATTTTTGACTGTGGGCAGGTACAGGCTGTTTGGTTTGGACCAACTCTAGGTCTTTGTACTAGAGAATAAAGAAAAAAGTTCCAGCCAATGGATTCGTCAATATCCAGATTTGTTGATGATTAGCTATGATTTACAATTCTTTGGAACATTTGGAAAACCCGAAATAAGATTTTGAGAACAAAACGGAATGGATATTAGTCACTTCAGTGGATTTGATTCAAGAATATGATTAGAAGTGTCTTACCAAATTACAAGACTTCTTCAGAAGCAGAAACATCTAGCCGAACCACAAGACTATGGCATCCACCTTCCAATGGTGCCCTCAAAATAAATGTAAATGGCACTACTAGGAGAATAGGTGCAACTATAGCAATCCTCCGTGATCATTTGGGTTCTTTCAAATGTGGGGTGATCAATATTTATCGGGGCATAGTAGAAGAAGCTGAAGCATGGGGTTTCCACTTAAGTCTCAATCTTGCACATGAATATCCCAACAATCGTAACTGAAGGAGATTATTTATCAATTGTTAACCTTTTAAGGGGACAACTCCTTGGCGTATCAGAAAAATTATCCAAGACTATTGTCACAATGTCACCTCTTGATTTTATCCAACAAATTTCAAGTCCAACATGTTTGTCGAGACTGCAACAAGGCTGCTCACTTTATGACAACCACAATTATCGACCTGGCTTGGAATAGCTCTAATGTGATGCGTGAATTAATCTCCATTATTTCAATGGATTCTTGTATTTGAAATATTCATTTATAACCCTGAGGGGTAACGTAATGGGCTAGGATCATGCCTTGGAAAGCGGAGGTCTTGAGTTTTAAGAGACAAGGAATCTATGTGTCGGCAAGGATTTAGTTAGGTACTCTAAGAGGCTGGATACCTCGGTTATAACCCAAAAAAAAAAAGTTGACCGTGATAGAAAATAATTCCTTACCAAGCATAGATGTATAGGCACAAGCTTGATCACACTAATGATTGTATGGAGCCATTAGATGTAGAGACACTCTCAATCATGAGTTGTTGATACATTTATTTGTCATTGTTTTAAATCAACTAAATTTGGAATGGACATGAAATAAGGCAAAAAAATAAAAAATAAATAAAAAGGAATTTTTAGATGACAAAAATACCCATCATTCTTTACTCTTTCTTTCCCTCTTCATCTTTGTCTCCATTGTCATCGTCCTCACCGATTAGTTGCCAGCACCAACATTAGAGACCCCGTCTTTGAACTTGCAACTCTTTATAATTTTATGTTTAAAAAAAAAAGGTTGAAACATGAAGCAATAGCTACCTCCGTTCGAACAACCTCTCTTCCCCGTTGAATTAAACTGACCCGTCCCCCATTCTTTCTCTTCTTTCGCGAGCTAAACCCACCTGTCCACCACTCTCTCTTCTTAGGCGAATTCCTCTCATGGAAGGTCAATGTCTAGTAACTTTCCATGTATCCGTAGATGATCCGAAGTGTTTAGTAAAGGAAGAAATGTTCTGTGATGCGCCGAGGATTCGGTAGGACAACTTAGAGAGTGGCTAAAAGTTTTTTTTTTTTGGTTCTTTGATAGGGTAGTAGGTGAAGACGGTGACGATTTTATACACCGACCCCTAACCTCTGTTAGCCTCCACTTAGGTTAAAGCCAGTGGAAACATCAGTACCAAAAGTGATTTTTTACCTTTTGAGGATGTGTGTAAATCACTTCTAACACTGATGTGGCCACCCCTTGACTAGGCGTTTTTCTACGCTCCGCATATAAAAGCCTAACCCAGTGTATAACACCAACAAATTTTACCAACTTAGCAAATTGGCATCTTCAAGTAACTAAAGTTGGAATGACATCAAGGCTAACACATCAGTGCAAAAAAGTGAAGACCATCCCCAAAAAAGTGTATATCACTTTTTTGGTGATGATGTGTCAACCCTAATGTCATTCCAAACTTTAAACACTTTCTAAGTTGTTGTACTTAATCCTCTCTCTCTCTCTCATGACAAAGTGTTGTAGTGCTTAGGGTGAATTATAAGTTGATACATGATGTATTTGGAGTTCAAAAGTGTTCAGGTCTTAAAAAGAAGCACCGAAACTTAAAACACATCATGTGTCGGTCAATGACAAGCCTACATAGGCCTGTGTCAACTCAAGCAATCATTCCCGATAGTAAATAGATGGAACATGAGATGCATGTGAATTTACCAAATACCCTTATAACTTGTGTCACTTCCAGGGGATTTGGTGTATTCCCTTAGCGAATGCCTATGGTCAGCTTGTAATAAACAGTGGATACATCACATCAAAAAGGAGAAAATCCCCCCACCACCGAAGAGTTTAGATCACTTTTTTGATACACTGGTCTGCCACCCCTAAGGGTGACCTAAGGTAAGACTGATATTAGGGGCCCGCACATTATCGCCAAAAAGTGAAAAGCATCCCCCATAACATGTAAATCACTTTTTCGGTGTTGATTTATCAGCCACTAATGTGAGTCTTGTCTAAGGTGAGTTTAGGGGTCAAACCAAAAATCCCGCCCCTGTCTGCCACTGGCTGCAGACCCGTAGGCAGTTAAGGGGGCGTATCAAATCTGTGGCGGTCACACTATGATTCGAGACCAACAGTAACAGGACTTCTCTCAATTACTCAGCTTGAAAAGGAGAATATCCAAATTCAATGTTTTATATCCTAATAGCTCAGATACAAGACGCTCTTAATGGGATCATTACAGATATTTCGTTAACCAGTTCAAATCACTTATACCATAATCACTATACAGTCCACAGGCTTTTGTGGCTTAGATTTGACACCCTCAAGATTTAAATGTCAACTTTCAATCAAATCACACTTGTGGCTATGATAAGTACAAAAATATGAAATGTAAACAATTTTTCCTGCTTTTTTTTTTTTTAACACATAAAAGTTGGATATGTTAGATAAACCGTGATGCTGTATCAGTTGAGCGACTACCTTTAGGTCAATCAGATGGTCCTGCGGTTGATCCAAATCTTTGACAAGGCAAACTCTGCATACAAAAAATGAGAAGAGGTCAAGGAGTTAAGGCCGGTGAGAGACTGGTTTCTAGTTCTCCGACGATCAAGTCAAGAAGATTGGGGCACTGTAAAAAGTAGAACTCTTTCTTTAGAGTTTTTAGATGTCTCATACCTAAAAGATGAAGCAGTCTCCATATTTATAGGTTCGAGTAGGGGCATATCAAGGTGGATCTTCCCTGTTACTTCCTTCCACATTCTTGCACGTCATTTTTCCCTACATTCTCGCGTGACACTGTTGCTCACGTTTTCGCGTGACACTGTTGCCCACATCCTGGGCCGTGTCTATCCATATCTTCTTTGTCCTTTGCTTAGAGTTGGCAGACTACTACAGAAGATATTCTGTCCAGGTAATGGTTCTTTGGATCATACTTATCATTAGGCTAAGTCGGTTGGGGTCGTCACCTTCCACCAATCGGGATTCCCAGGGGACCCTGAGGCCATGGGGCCTTGATGGTCTTTTTGGGAGTCGGGTATTCCGAATGATGGTCGGGATAATCAGTATGATGGTCGGGGTAATCAGTGGGATGCCTTGGGTCCGGTACCGAGGGATGGTTTCGCCTTAGGGTCGGGGTTTTTGGGCTGGACGCTAATCATGGCGTCGCATTTAATAAGTCTCAGTAACCAAGATGACGTACTTGCATCGGTTATGAGTTATGCCAAGCGTCGTGTCATTTTGGATCTCTAGGCTATCTAATGGCCACGTTTGAATCTCTTTAAATGTTTCGAGATTTGCATGCCTTCTCATTTCTCGGGTTTAATTTATCAACCCTTAGATTGGCGACACGCGTAGGGTCGAGATTTTCTATAAATATTTCCTTTGACTTTGTTCTGATTTCCTTCCACCTATGTCTCTCGTCTCTCTCAAACTTTCTTAAGCGATTTCTGGCAACCTGTGTTCTCGCAAGCCGTGGCCTGCGCCTCTGCCTACTTCCACGTCTCTGCTGCTCATCTTCAACAATCTCTCCTTGTTTGGCCGGTAGTTATTTGCCATATTCCGACGTCTTCGTGTTCGTCTCTTTTTAAGGTATTTTCTCTTTGGGCCCTTCTTTTCATTTGTTTCCTTTCTATTCTCTTACTTTCTCTTCGTCGGTGTTTGATATTTTTTCTTTTCTGGTGTATTTGAGTCAGTATTTTTTTCACTCTTTTATGTTTTTCGTTGGTGTTTACCGGCTTTTCTTTCTCCAATTGTGTTCTCTTTATCTTTAGTTTTTTGTTCTGTCATGTGTCTACTCACTCGTATAGATGGTGGCCGGGGATACCGTGGTTCGTATGGTTGATGGGGCCGATGACTTATCAGAAGTCCGGCAAAATCCCACGAAACAGGCCGCCGAGCCGGCTTTGAGAACTGCTCGGGGGTGGCTGGGGAGATCGCCCCGGAGGAGGACTTCAAGGCCACTCAATACGGCTCTGAATTGGGGAACAAAACCCTCACTCGGTACTACTCCAATTACCTCATCCCCAAGAGGGGTAATACTTGTGGCCCCCCAAGAATTACCCCGGGTGGCAGCGTTGTGCTATACGAGTAGGCCCTAATGGTAGGCCTTAAATTTTCTATCCCCGGTTCCTCAGAAATCTGTTGTTTTGCCTTGGGCTGGCACCAGGGCAATTAGTGCACAATGCTTGGCGGATAGCCATAGTTCATGGTGCTATGGGAGCTAGCCTTGGAAGAAAGGCACCACCTCACCCTCAATAAATTTTTTCGTTGTTACTACCCTAAAGAGCAAGAACTAGGGTGATTCTTTTTTGCTAGCCGGGACCTGACGCTCACTTTGGTGACGAGCATCCGGAGTTCAAACAGCGGGTGGAGGACCCAGTATTTTTTTATCTCGGGTGAGGGATGGGAGTGCCCCTCGGGTGAAGAGCCTGAAGTGAAGTTCAACAGGGCATGGGCGTCGGTCATCAACCCGATAGGTACGCCATTGCTCTATCGTTGTCTATCACATGTATTTTCGTTTTTCTGCTCTATTTTTAACCCAGTGCTTCTTTTTCTCTTTTTTTTTAGCTATCGAGGCGGACGAGGTGTCTGATGAGGAGGAGGTTCGAGTCAAGGACGTGATAAATTATCATATCCATGCCTACACAGACCTGGTTACCCCCGCCCAACTTCATCAGTGTGGGTTTGGTCCTGATCTTGGTAACGCACCCTCCTTTCTTCTTTTTTTAAATCTTAACCATTCTTCTTTGTCGTGTTAGTTCCTAACCCCGGGTCCATTTCTTGTGCAGTTATGAAGACAGACAAAACGTATCTATCCAAAGCCAAGGAAATTAGAGATAAGGCCTCAGGAGCCAAGAAGGCTAGTCAGCCGGTGGCCGTTCGAGCGGCTACCCAGGTGGAGGTGGCCATGACCTCCAAGAAGGGGAAGGGCACCCTGTATCCGAGCCCCAGGCTCCCGAGGTGGTTTCAACGCCTTATGTGGCTCCTTCTAACACCATCTCGGTTGTTGACCTAGATGGGGACGCCGAGGGTTCCTCCCCAGCTCCTGCGGCTAAGGTCTCAACCGCGGTTTCCCCCCGACTCCTTCTATTGAGGCCCCTATTGTTGCCTCTGAGGCTCCTAGCCCTACAACTGTGGCAGCGGTGACTCTAGCCCGAGGGCAATCTTCTTTTAACCCTCCCCCGATAGAAGAAGTGTTTCAGTCGGGGCCCGACTCTTGGTTGATGAGGCCAAGTCCCAGGAGGGACTATCTCATGGCGGGTGTTCCTCTGACCGACCTCGAATACTTAAAGGAAAACTTCTCTCCATCCGGGGTACACAAAGATATGATGCACTATATGGCCAGGGTAAGCTTTCCATGCTTGGGTTATTTGTTTTCTCTTTCTTTTGTTGTGCCCCCGGTACTAACTAGGGTTCATTCTTGTAGATTGTGGCCCAATGACCTCTGTCATCCAGAGGTATAAGTATTGCGAATAGGTTAGGAACAACAATCTGGACTGTCTTGCCAATGCGAGAAATGAGAACCTGGCCCTCAAGGGGGAGGTGAAGAAAATCATCAATGACCTCGAGAAGAAGTTGAAGTGATCTTAGGAGTCTCGTAAAAGCATGGCGGCGAACGTTGCCGAGCAGGAGGGTCGCCTTGAGGGCATGTATGCTCACCTTCGAGACTCTGAGAGGGATGTTCGTCAGGCTAAGGATGACTTGGGGGCTGAGAATAACCGTCGCATTCGGGCCGAAGACCGTCTTAAGAAGGCCATTGAGGACGCGATGAAGAAAACAATAGCTGACACCCTAGAACGAGTCCGCCTCCAAGTCAAGGAGGAGAGAGAGAGAGAGAGAGAGAGAGAGAGAGGCAGGACATGATGGAGGAGGCCCTCAGGGTAGCTGAAGCTCGAGACCTAACCTAGGATGCTTTTGGCCTAGTTAGGGCCAACTGCTTTTGGGAAGGGTTTGGGGAGTTTCGGGACATCGTAGGTGAGTGATTCCCCGACATTGACTTCTTGTCTATTAAACCCCGAGAGCCCTAGGCCAAGGATGAGGAAGAGGAGGGGAACGGCCAGGGAGGTGTCGACAAAGGGGTGCCGAGGGAGGCCATGGCATAACGACTGAGGGGGCAATCGAAGAGCTGGTGGCCTTTGAAAGTGTAGATGCCAGCCAAGGGAGCGTAGTCCTAGGGGAGGTGGTCTCAAGGGATACCAACCCCGAGGTGTAATTGTACTTTTTCTCTTTCTTTTTGTTAAACCTTGTAATTTTGCTTCGTATGAATAAAATTCTCTTTTTTTTAATATTTTCCAAGCGTCGATGTGTGATGTGACACTTTCTTCTTGTGTGTCGTATCATAACCTTTAAATTTTTCCAAGTACTAATAGGTGTCGGGGGGTTTTAGCTTTCCTTTGAGTAGGGTAAGTAGCATCCAATTTTTCTAAGTGTTAGGGCTCCTCGGGGTTAATCCCTTAGAGTCGAGGATGAGTAAATACTTAGTTACAATCAACCCAAATTTCTTGATTGTAGTTACATGCCGAGGGCTAAGCCTCCTCGTGTGTTTTTCAAAAGAGAGGGTATCCGGTAGCACCCCTTCGGGGCCTGAGCCTTTTCCCCGAGCAGGGGGATACCTTGTGAGGTGCCATTAGGTACTCTCAAGTGTCATTTTAATATATTTATCTTGTTTAGGAGGTGTAGTTACACTTACTTGGTAAGGAGGCGATGCACTTTTTCCTAGATGATTCGGGCTCCTTTTGTTGACTAGTGAGATCCTCCTTCGATTTACATCTTTCGGCTAGGAAGTTGCTTGATTTTAAGACTTGGGGTCATCCTTGTGACTGAGGAGGTTAATCAGCCTAACCCGAGGGTTAATCTCATAGCCTGTGGTTGGAAGAGCGTGTCAATCTTATGGCTTGGGGTCATCCTCGTGACCTGAGGGTTAGTCTTGTAACCCAGGGCTGGCCTTGTAGCCTGAGTTGGAGAGGCGCACCAATCTTGTGGTTCGGGGTCATCTTCGTGACTTGAGGGTTAGTCTTATAACTCGGGGCTAGCCTTGTAGCCTAAGTTGGAGAGGCGCGCCAATCTTGTGGCTCGGGATCATCCTCGTGACCTGAGGGTTAGTCTTGTAACTTGAGGCTAGCTTTGTAGCCTGAGTTGGAGAAGTGTGTCATTCTTATGGCTCGGGGTCATCCTCATGACCTGAAGGTTAATCTTATAACCCGGGGCTAGCCTTGTAGCCTAAGTGGAGAGGCCTTAGGCTTTGTCAATCCTGTATAGTTAAATTATTTCAATAGTTAAAATGGTAACGTTAATTTCATTGATAATACTTTCTCAAATGCTCTACATTCTATAGTCATTGTAAAGGTCCCCCCTACATTGTTTCAAGGTGGTAGGTCCTAGGTCGATTATAGTGTGTTACCCAATAAGGCCCTTCCCAATTCGATCTCAGTTTTCCCTCTGTTGGATCTTGCGTGCCAGGGTCACCTTATTGAGCACTAAATCCTCAACTACAAATCTCCTTCTCTTAACCCAGGAATTGTAGTACTTTGCCATTTTTTGTTTGTAGGCAGCTATCCGGAGTGCGGCTTTGTCTCTTTTGTCTCAACAAGTAGTGGTTGAGTCCAAGGCCTTCCTCATTCTTCTCCGGATCAAAGTTGTCTACCCTATGCGAGGTCATTCCTACCTCGACGGGTATTAATGCATCTATTCTAAATGTCAGCGAGAATGGTGTTTTCCCTATAGGAGTCCTTATCGTGGTACGGTATGCCCAAAGGACACTCAGGAGTTCTTTGGGCTAAAGGCCCTTGGAACTGTCAAGCCTCTTCTTGATCATGCCTAGGAGTGTTTTGTTTTTGACTTCCACTTGGTCGTTGGCTTGAGGATGGGCCGGGGAGGAAAAGTGATTTTTGAAACCGAGCTCTATGCAGAATTCCCGATACTAGTCATTGTCAAATTGTTTGCCATTGTCGCTGACTATGACTTGGGGGATCCCAAATCGGCAAATGATGGATCTCCATGTGAAGTAGCGAATATTTTTCTCGATAATCTTTGCCAAAGGCTCAGCTTCTACCCACTTGGTGAAATAGTCGATGGTTACCACTAAGAACCTCACCTGCCCTCTCCCTATGGAGAGTGGCCCAACTATGTCAATCCCCCACTAAGCAAAGGGCCAGGGTCCTGCCATTGGGACCAATTCCTCCACGGGTGTCTTGGGAATGTTGGCAAATTTCTGACATTTGTCACATTTTCGGGCAAGGAAGGCCGCATCTTTTTGCATGGATGGCCAATAGTACCCAGCTCGGATTGCTTTGTGGGCCATTGCCCTGCCCCCTGAGTGGCTTCCACATATCCCCTCGTGTATCTCTCGGAGCACATAGTCGGCTTCCTCTTCGGTCAGGCACCTGAGCACGGGAAGAGTGAAGCTTCTCTTATAGAGGGTGTCATCAATGAATAGGTACCGACTTGCCCAAGCCTTCACCCTTCTAACCTCCTCCCTGTCTTCGGGTAACTTGCCACTTCTCAAAAACCTTATAATCTGGTTGGCCCACTCAGGTTTAGGACTTGCCGTGTTGACTTTCTTTCCTTTCCTTGGTTGGCTCAAGCAGGCGCTCGATGAGGATCCTGGGGGTTAGGTCCTCTATGGTGGACGATGCGAGTCTGGCAAACCTATCAGCTTCTTTTATCGTCTGGAGGGATCCATTGTATGTTGAAGTGCTCGAACAGGGACCTATCTTCCTTAACTATAGCGAGGTACTTTTTCATTTGGCCATCCTGTGCCCCGTACTCTCCTTATACCTATACAACTACCAGTTGGGAATCGCTATGAACCTTCACCTTCCTAACCCAGAGTGCGTGGACCAGGCGAAGCCCCGAGATCATCCATTCGTACTCGACTTCATTGTTGGTTACCTTAAATCCGAACTTGATGGCATACTTGAGTTTATTTCTCTCTAGCGTGATGAGGACGACTCCTCCCCCAGCTGCATTATTGGTGAAGGAACCATCCACGTGTAGGACCCATTCTCTCTGGTATGTTTCTTCTTACAGTTCACTTTGCACCTCGGTCTCCATGCTCAACGTGTAGGTATACTCGGCGATGAAGCCTGCGACCGCTTGGCCCATGATAGCCCCCCGAGGGTGGTACTCGATGTCAAACTTGCTCAACTCCACTGACCATTTGACTAACCTTCCCGAGGTATCGAGCTTGTGGAATATGGTTTTGAGCAGCTGATCTGTCAGGACCTAGATGATGTGGGCTTGAAAATAGGGCCTCAATCGTCGAGCATTCACGACTAACGAGAATGCCATTTTTTCCACTCTCGGGTATCTCCCTTCTACTCCCCTTAGGGCTCGACTAGTGTAATATACTGGTGCTTACACCCCAACTTCTTCTCTCACTAGTACCGAGCTTACTGCCATCTCTGGCATTAATAAGTACAAGTAGGGCGCTTCACTTTTCTTTGGTTGATTGAGCAGTGGTAGATGCACGAGGTGGTTCTTAAACTCCTGGAAGGCCCTGTCGCACTCCTCATCCCAGTTGAAAACCTTCTTCAACAGGCATAAAAAGGGGCAGCATTTGTCAGTGGACCGAGAGATGAATCTGCTTAATGCGGTGACCCTCTCGGCCAGGTGTTGTACCTTCTTTATGTTTCTTGGGGCTTGCATATCAAGTATGGCTTGTATCTTCTCAGGATTGGTTTCTATTCCTCGTTGGGAAACCATGAACCCAAGGAATTTCTCGGCCGACACCCCAAAGGTGCATTTGCTGGGAGTAAGCTTTATCTTGTGCTTTCTCAAGGTCTGAAAAGTCTCACTTAAATCTAAGAAGTGTTGTTCAGTTCGTAGACTCTTTACCAGCATGTCGTCTACGTAAACCTAGACATTCATTCCAATTTGGCCTTTAAACATTTCATTAACGAGCCTTTGGTAAGTTGCCCTTGCGTTCTTCAGCCCAAATGGCATGACCCAATAGCAATAGAGTCCCCAGTCGGTGATAAAGGTAGTTTTCTCCTGGTCGGACTCATGCATCTTTATTTAGTCGTACCCCTAGAACGCGTCCATGAAGCTAAGGGTTTGGTGGTCGGCCGTGGAGTCTACCAACATGTCAATCCTCGGGAGCGAGAAGTTATCTTTCGGGCAAGCTTTGTTGAGGTCGATGAAGTCAACTCACATACGCCACTTTTTATTAGGTTTTTTCACCATGACCACATTCGCTAGCCAGTCAGGGAAATAGATTTCCCTCACAAAACCAGCCACCACTAACTTCTCTACCTCTCGTGAATCGCCTGGTTTCGTTCCGGGGTAAAGTTTCTCATCTTTTGCTTGAAGAGCCTCAAGGTTGGGTCTACATTCATCCTGTGTACAACTATGCGAGGGTCTATTCTTAGCATATCCTTATGCATCCAAGTGAACACGTCCCAGTTTCTAATAAGGAAGTCTTGTAGTTGAGCTTTGAATTCTTTAGGCAAGTCAAATCCCACTCGAGTGACTCGATTAAGTATGTCAAGATTGAGGGTGACAACTTTCAACTCTCCTTCAGGCTCTGCTATTACCCGGGTCCTCTCGTCTTAGACTTCCAAGTTGTTGATTGTCAGGCTTTCTTTTGGGGCTGGGTCCCCTTTGAGCGATGCCATATAGCATTCTCTAGCTGTTACTTGGTCTCCCTTAACTTCTCTGACTCCCCCATCGGTTGTGAAACGCATCAAGAGGTGGTAAGTCGAGGTAACTGCTTTGAGCCGATTGAGAGTTGGTCTCCTCAGGATCGCATTGTACGTAAAAGGGCAGTCTACCACCAAAAAGTCAACCACCTGGGTTGATTGACACTCCCCTGACCCTACGATAACAGATAGGTTGATAGTTCCCAGTGGCAATAACCTATCGCCTGTGAACCCCACCAAGGGTGTCTAGGATGGATTCAACTTGTCTCGCCCAATACCCATTTGGTTAAAGGCCGAGAGGTAGAGAATGTCTGTCGAGTTATTGTTATCGATGAGGATATGGTGCATGATGTAGTTAAACACCACCAATGCATTGTCGTGCAGCTGGCTAACCCCTCGAGCGTCTTTTTCAGAGAAGGTGATAGGAGGATGATCTGTCTTTTGATATTTGACCGGCCTCTCAGTCATCATTAGTTGTTGGTTTTTCTCTGCACGAATCTGTCTCACGTGGGATCTCCTTGTCGAGCTAGATTCTCCTCCCCTAGCAAACCCTCCCGCTATCGTTCTTATTTCCCCCATTGGCCCATCAGGTCTTCTTTCTTGTCCAGGAGAAAGGTCTCGACGGGTGGTCTTGTGCCTGGCCTATTGTCGTCCCACGATAAACCTCTGTAGTCACCTCCGTTGTATGAGGGCTTCTATATGCTCCTTCAAGTTGAAACAGTCGTTGGTGTCGTGGCCATGGTCCCGGTGAAAATGGCAATACTTGTCGCGGCTTCTCTTCTTCGAGGGGCACGGATCCTCTCAGGCCACTTGATACCTGAGTCATCCTTAATGTGAATGAATACTTGCTCCACAGGTGCATTAAGAGGAGTGTAGTTTTGAAACCTACTTAGAGGGAGGTTGATCCTAGGCCGGGTCCCAAGATTATCGCCTCTTTCTCCCCCTGGCCTCCTCTGTCCTCCTGTGACGTCTGCTGCTGTTCTCCTTTCCTTTTGTTAGACTGAGGACCGGGTCCGACATCCCGCTCTCACCTGGCACTGAGGGTATCCTCAGCGTTCATGTGTTATTGTGCCTTCACCATGAGGTCGGCCATGCGGAACAGGGGGTTCTTGGAGAGGGAGAATAAGAGTTTAGAGGGCAGCAGCCCAGCCATCAGACCAACAATTATCATCTTCTCATCGACTTCATCAACTTGTAGTGCCTCCTTGTTAAATTGGGACATATAGTCCCGTAAGGACGACTCCTTGTTCTGCTTGATATTCAAGAGATAAGTTACCGGCTTTCAGTGCCTTTGGCTACCGATGAAATAGCCAACAAACTGGTGACTTAACTCCATGAAATTGGATATACTACCCGGCTTCAACCGACTGAACCACACCCTGGCAGACCCCTTGATTGTGGTTGGGAAGGCTCGGCACATAATTTTGTCGGGGTTGCCTAGAGGTTCATATGTGTTTTGTAGGCCTCCAAATGATCTAGGGGGTCCCTACGGCCATCAAACATCTCCATCTGCGGCTGCTTGAATTTATCAGGGAGGGGTCGAGCCATCAACTCCAGAGTGAAGGGATGGTCTGTTCTCTGAATCAGCTCGTTGATGGTGACCGGGGATTTTTCCTTCAAGGCTTCCCTCATCATCATCATCTCCTTCCTTACATCCTCCATCCTTTCTTCCCAGGAGCCTGAGGTGTGAGTTCTTTCTTCATGGCGACTCTCTTGAAATCGGGGGGCCAAGATGCTCAGTGTGTTGCCTTCATGCCCTTGGCCATGGCTTCGGACTAGAGGGGCATTAGACCCAAGTCACCCAGTATCACCATCACCTGGCATGGTCCGCCGGCCTCACAATTCCAAGATAATCTCTTGGTTTTGCTCCATCAACAGTTGCACATTTGTTGTCAGTCCCTGAATCTTTCGCTCAAGGGCATCCACCCTTGGGGTTAGGGGATGTGCCCCATCGGAGACCGAGGTTTCCAGTCCGTCGATTCCATTAATATGGTCGCGTTGAGCCGCCATTAATCTGGTGTCGACCATATGGACCTTAGGTTCTGCCAAAAAACAAGTTTCCCACAGATAGCGTATCGGAGGAGCGACTACCTTTACGCTAACCAGATGGTTTCGCGGTCAACCCAAATCCTCGGCAAGATAGACTCTACACATAAAGAATGGGAAGAGGTCAAGGAGCTAGGCCTGGTGGGGGGCAGCTTCTAGCTCTCCAACGATTAAGTTAGGGAGGCTGGGGGACTGTAAAAAGTAGAACTCTTCACTTAGGGTTTTTAGATGTCTCATACCTGGAAGATGAAGCGGTCTCCATATTTATAGGCTCTAGTAGGGGCATATCAGGGCGGATCTTCCATGTTGCTTTCTCCCATGTTCTTGCACGTCTTTTTCCCTCACGTTCTTGCATGGCACCGTTACCCATGTTCTCACTTGGCATTGTTGCCCACATCCTAAGTCGCGTCTCTCTTTGCCTTCTCTGTCCTTTGCTTAGAGTTGATAGGCTGTTGTAGAAGATATTTTGTCCAAGTAACGGTTCTTTGGATCATGCTTATCCTTAGGTTAAGTCGATCGGGGTCGCCACCTCCCAATAATCAGGATTCCTTGGGGACCCTTGGGTCATGGGGCCTCGATGGTCTTTTTTTGGAGTTGGGTATTCCAAATGATGGTCGGGGTAATCAGTGGGATGCCCTGGGTTTGGTACCAGGGGATGGTTCTGTCTTAGGGTCGGGGTTTTGGTATCAGGGTAGTCGGGGGTTTTGGTATCAGGGTAGTGGGGGGTTTGGTATCAGGGGGTCTAGGGCCAGCCCCCTCTTAGAACTTTTTGGTTTCAGTCTTTCTAGGATTGAGATAACACCGATTAGTCGGGACCAGTTAGCAGGGTCCTTGATGTAGTTTTTCCCATCAAACCGAATTATACTATAGTGCTCGGGTGGATTGGACGAGAGGGAATATCTCCATAACTGAGAACTCCCTATCAATATGGATTTCTTGCAGCGATGAAGCTTGCAGTGAACCTAAAGTGCCAGACGCTAGGTGACAAATGGTACAAAAATTGAAAAGACCCTCAGAAATTAGGTGCAACATGCTGTGATTCACTTTTTTCCACCATTTGTCTCCCAATGACTGGTGCTTCAAAGTCACTACATGTGTTTTAGCAGCAGGAAATCCGCCTTCTGATTCTCCTCTTATGGTGCAGTGCTTACTGCCTATGCAAGGATGCAATTGAAGAAAAAAAAAAAAGGTAGAACAACAAAAAAAATCTTTTTGGGGTCTCTTATTGGTTTGGATTGCGTTCTTAGTAGAAAGATGGAAGAATTGGACTCGAATACTCTGCTGCATCCCTACTGTGTGCCACAGTGAGCCTCATACACTAAGGGGATGGGGCCATACACTTTTTGCAGGGCCCCACCTCCTTTTGTCTGTGGCTCACCATAGTGCACCGTAAAGTGGCGCAAAGGATACAGCTTGGTGAGAATTGGATCGATAAAGCATGTGGGCCCAATTTTGTTATAATGTGAGGGTACGGTACCACTTTTTTCCACGTCCATGGCTGCTTCTTTGCTTTTGTCTAACGCTACGTGTTCTTCATTGGAGTCCCTACAAAGATTACTTGTTTGTTGGTCTTGCTTTTTCTTCTTTTTGAAAGGATCTTCTACACCCAAGTTTATCTGTCCCCATATCATAGGTTCATACTTAATTTTTGAATTTGATACCTCTTTTGCACACTTTTTTTTTTTCTTCCAGTGTTAACCCTCTTCTTTTAGGTTCTTACATTTTCATTTAAAAACCTTCTTTTTACGAATTTGACCCTGTATACCCACCCTTTGTGTGTAGGGACATAGCAAAACATACAAATTGAGTGCAGGAGACCCTTTCTCTTTTTTATCTCTTTGGTTAAAATTGTTGGTCTTACTTTTAAAGTCTTATTTTTCTTTTATTCTTAAGAAAAGTTCGTACTTTTTTTAAAAGAGAAATTAAAATATAAAAGCTATGGTATAGTTCCCCGCACTTACGTGCAAATGCAATTCAAGTTTAGAGAGAGAGAGAGAGAGAGGGGGAGAGATTATGCGAACTATTAAGGGTACAGCTGGGATTTGGTGTGACTCCTCAAAAAATGCCTGAAGTCCACCCTGCATCAGGGGCAAACACATCAGCACCAGAAAAGTGATATACATTTTTGGGGGTGATTGTCACTATTCGGTGCTGATGTGTCCTCCCCTAATGCAGAGAGGACGACGCCGAATCCTCAGGGTTATAGATATAACTTGGGTGGTTAGCGAGATAGGTGACATTGTCTTAAGACTCGGATCGGTGGCGTGGATCATCCGTGGCCGATTCCAAACTTAGATTAGTCTGCATCAGATGATGCAAGTGGAAAATTTATACAAAAACCTCAAGAATCAGACGTTCTTGCAAAGCTCGCAGATCAATCACAGCCAATCATAATTCATATTGGTCGATTCCAAATTTCCAATCTCTGAAACCATGATGGACGATATAAGTTAGTCCAACACCTCAACCCGAGCTTTGAATGGGTTAGGACATGGGCTCGAATTATGACTAAAGCTTGAGTTTTCGCTGGTTTGAAGCTAACCTCAGCCCAGTCCTAGGAGGCTATGACTCGTTCGGCCTGTGCTTTCATATATATATATATATATATATATATATATATATATATATAGTATTATTGTTTAATCTATGCCGTTGGCTTCATTATAATTCAAACATTCATATTAAGATCTTAATACTGTGATTCAAACCTAACATTAGTGAACTTTTGCACTAAAGATTGAAGTGTTGGGCGTCCCTCCTCATGTGGAGGATGGGACCCACAGCCCAAAGGGGCAAAAGCCTTCAGACATTTGTAAAGAAAAAAGAAAAAAAAAAAAAGGAGTGTAATGTGATGTAGAAGGAAGGGAAAATAGAGGGTTTTGGAAGGAAGAAAAATAGGCTTTGTAGGGTTTTTTTTTTTTTGTTTTTTGCCCACCATTTTTCATTGATTATTGAAAGAGCAACACCAATCACTCTTTATTTGGTGTTTGGATATTTTGTGGTTGGGGTTTTCTTCTTGTGAAGAAAAAAATAAAAATGAAGTTTGGTTTTTTTCAGGGAATTGTGAGTATCCATAAATCCCCTGGTCATTCTCTACAAAGCCTTTTAGTTTATTGTGCTCCTCCATATTCATATTTTATAGTGAAATATTTTGTTAAACTATTATCTCGTGGTTTTCACTCTAAGGTTTTTTATATTAAAAATCTTAGCGTATTTGTAAATGTAAATTGTCAATTCCATAAATTAAAAAATACATGGAATAGTAGATTAGGTCATGGCATAGACACATTGTATATGTAGAGTTATGTCTATAGTCTATATGGTTCTTGTGTCTAAGAAGTGAAGACATCTTCTAAGAACTAGAAGCAACAAGGAAAAAAGCCCCTGAAATTGTCAAGGTCTAATCTTTGAAGATCCAAACCTATCTTTGTATAAATGAAAGGTAAATCAAGGTAAGTATGGGTTAGGATAGGCTACACATGACCTAAAGACCCTTTTGAGGGTCAATGGACCTTCTCATGCCTTAACCATAAGTCTCATGTTGGTTGAAAAGCACTTAGAAGCAAAATGACAGAAAAACAAGGTAATCGGATCGATTCAAGCGATTTTAGATCCATCCAAACTTAACAGATCCATTCGCCACTTAGCGGATCTATCTGTTGGGAATTGGATCCATCGGTTGAAGCCATCAGATCGATTCAAGGCCTCTTGGGAGTCAATTTTGTAAATTGATTGTTCTATCGGATCCATCCAAAGTCGCAAAAATTTAAAAAAATTATAATTCTACGACTAAGATTTTTTGTTCATTGTAAAAGATGTCAAATCAATGGTATATGACCATGTCCATCCCCTATAAGTATAAGAGACATTCAAATGCATCTCCAACACACAAAGCAATTTTGAGAAGAGAGAGTTTTCCATTGTCATTCAATCATCCTAACTATTTTGGCTCTCATTGATGAACACTCATTGAAGAATCAAGAAGATAGAGCCATTAGAGTTCTTTCCCCTTTTCCATATCTTGAATACCATTAAAAAGGTAAGTAAACAAGGTTGAAGCTCCAAGAAGTAAGGAAACAACTCTTGAAATCTTGGTGGGAAGCTAAGGTACACAATCTCTACAAGGAACAACCCTCTTCAAAGGCAAATAAACAATACACCAATCTACAAAGAGGTAACTTGTGTTGGCTTTATTTGTTAAGACCATAACACTTTTGCTAAAGACACAAGAAGTGTAAACAAAACTTCCGCCAGAGACACTGAGTGTGAAGCTTGCAAGTGGTTAGAGTAATCATTAGTATTGCAAGTAGACTAGGTTTTATTTAATTTTAACATTTATTGTATTGTAACAATCTTAATAAAATTAAATAGTTTGGTAATAAGTTTTTTGATAAGGGATGTAAGCCATTATGCCAAACCACTATAAAAGTTGTGTTGTGTGTTGAATGTTTATGGTGTGAAATTGTCTCTTCTCTTTACATGACATATCATATTAAACAATTATTGTGTAATCCTTCATATTTGCAATTTGCTAGTAATCACAATTAATTGGAAGATAAAATTGAATATTGCCATATCACTGCACTTGTAATCACTAAAGAATTAATCTAACAATTAAGTGCAACAATTTTCAAGCAATTATATAACATATTTAATTGAGAATTAAAGTGGAGTGTTAATCAAAATAATTTTAATATATCTTATTCACCCCCCTAGGATTAAAATCAAACTTTCAGTATTATTGTGTGTTGCTTTTGTTGTTTGCTTTGCTATTTATTGTGATTAATAGCTTGCATTTTATTTCCATTTAATTATGCTCCATTAATTTACAAAGAGAATAGGAAAAGTGTAGTTTCCTAACAACTATTATCAGAACTCGAGTTGACATGGGTTATGGGTTTTTTGTTATATGTGAATTAAAATAGAAACAAGTACAAGAAGTCGGATAATTAGTTTAAATAGAAATAATTGGACTATATGTAAAGTAAAAAAAAAAATGAAGGATTTTCTGTATTGCAAAGATTTATATATTCCTATTGAAGGTGGTAAAATCTAGCTGATTAAAACATCAAATAATGATTGAAAAATGGCAAATCAAGAAGAGAATATTAGTATGATTCAACAATGGTTGGATGATAGGGTTTTCCATCATGTGTCAAATAAAATTTCAACACAATCTCTTTGAAAGAAGTTAGGAGATTTATATGAAAGAAATACTAGCAATAACAAGAAAGCCAATGAACTTGAAGTTTAAAGAAAGAGGTTCTATTGTGGAGCACTTGAATGAAATGCAAAGCATTGTAAACCAATTGAAATTCATAAAGATGGTGTTATAGGATGAGCTCTAAGCTTTATTATTTCTTAGCCCATTGCTAAATAGTTGGGAGGCGCTTATAGTATCTCTTAGCAATTGTGCTCTAGATGGAGTTGTGACTATGAATCAAGTTAATAGTAACTTGTTGAATGAGGAAACAATAAGAATATCTATGAATTATTCACATTCTGAAGCTCTTATTATAGAAAATGAGGGAGATGCAAAAGTAAAAAGCCACAGTACCATGATAAATCAAAGAGAATGTCCAAGTCAAGAAAGAGAATTACTTGCTATCATTAAAGCCAAGATACATTAAAAGGGAGTGTTGGAATTTATCAGAGGGTCTCTTATGGTGGAAAAATGACAAAATTGTTACTCCTTATACAATACCCAAGCATACATATGCAAGGATGAGCTAAAAACAACAAATAAAGAATCATCTACATATTTATGGCACAAGTGGCTAGGAGAAGGGGCTACAAATTCTCCTAAAAAAAAGGGATCTCATTCTAAATATTAAAGGTACTTATTTAAATCATTATGTTGATTGTTTAGTTGGTAAGCAACATAGAGTATTATTTCATAAAATATTACTACATAAAATCAGATGTATTATATTTGTGTATTTTGATGTTTGTGGTCTTTTGAAAGTTAGGATTCTTGGTGGTGCATCTTACTTTGTCACTTTTGTAGGTGATGCTAACAAAAAAGTATGGGCATATGTATTGAAGACCAAATATAATTTTTTTGAGATTTTCAAGTAATTTCAAGTTCAAGTCATATTCAAATCAAGCAAAGGACTCCAAAGGATGCCATAACTCATCAACTCCAAGCTTGAACAGGTATATGACGTTTAAAAGACCAAAAGTGGATGTGTGTGCGTACTCACAAATCCCTGAATCCTTGGTTGGTCCTAGAAAGAACTAATAAGACCTAATAGGGACTAATCAAGATGCCTAAAAGATCATTAAAAGGAAAAAGGATCTCAAAATTCAAAAGGCAAAAATTTAGGGGTTCCACGTGAGCGCTTGGCCTGTGGATTCCAGAATAGGCTAGTTTCTTGAACTTTTTGGCCTCATTGTCCCTAGGTTTCCTAACAATAATTTTTTTTACCGTTATTTTTATCCATTGGAAGCCACTCTTTGCCTTGTATCCGACTCTATAAGGCTGATACTATTGAGAAGAGGGGTTTAACACCTTCTATGCTAATTCATATACACTATTGAGAAATGTGCAAGAGAATCATTCCTTGAAATCAAACCCTTGAAGGGTGTTCTTGAACAATCATAGGAAAATCCTTTTAACAAAAGGTGAGAGTGGCTTGGGTGCATTTGTTTGGCAAATCCTTGCACCAAGTCTTGTAGAAAGGCCATTGATACATTCAATGAACCATTGAAAGCTTGCACCACTCTTGGGAACCCAATTCTTGGAGCTCTTATTACCGATGTGAACCAACTAGTCATACTTTCTTATTAAGAGGTTGAGCATCACATCCAAAACAACAATTACCACTACTTGAGGATGTTTGTCGGAGACATTGGACGTGAGACACTCGTCTGAGACATTGGGTGCATTGCAAGACCTCCATTGAAGACATTGAAGGGAGTACTTACTCAACGGAGCACATGTGGTAAGTTTTGATTTCCTTGTAATAGTTAGTGGAACTATTAATAAAAATCAATAAACCCCACTATAGGTATTGAAAAGTGGATGTAGGCCATTGTGATGAACCACTATACATCTTATCTTGTGAGATTGCATGCTTTGTTATGTTTGTTTTTACATCTTTTATATCTTAAATGGAGCACAAACACCCTTAGGTTGCAAATTGAGTTAATTAAAGCACAATTGCACTTCCAATCATCTAGTGAACACTTTTACTTACAATTATGTGTCAATTGAACACACTAGCACTACATTCTTAAGATTAATTATAATTGTTTATGTTGTAAGGTGTTTGGGATTAATTGAAGTAATTCAATTGGACAACCTTTGGACTTAAATGAATTCAAATTTTGTAAATATCCTATTCACCCTCCTTTAGGATAAATCAATTTAGAATTTTAAAACTCCACAACATAATGGTGTAACAGAAGGAATGAATTACACCATTATAGAAAAAGTAAGACATATGCTCTCACATGCCAAGTTGTCACAATCCTTTTAGAGTGAGGCAATGAATATTGCAGTTCACTTGATTAAATTATCTTTGTTGGCTTCCTTAAATGAAGATGTTATAAAAAGAGTATGAACAAAGAAAGAATGTCTCTTATTGATACTTGAAGGTGTTTGGTTTAGGGTATTTGTGCATGTACCTAAGGATGAGTGGTCTAAGCTTTATGATAAATTAAAGGAATGCATCTTCCTAGGTTATGGAAATGAAGAGTTTGGTCGCATGTTATGGGATCCAATTTATAAGTCAATATGTGGTCTTTTTTTAAAACCAAAATATTGAATATTATAAGAAGGTTTAAAAAATCGAACCTGTTATTGTTGAATTTGTTGATATGGATCCAATCTATCCTCCAATAACACATGATGATGGGGTAGAAGTGTAGGATGAGAATGATGATACAATTCATAAAGATAATTGTTGTTTCAATTCTTTAAAAAATCATTTTTCTTTATTTATTTGTCAAAAAAATTAGATCATAAATATGATTTTTCCTATGATCACCCTATGAAATACTAGAATTTAAATCAAAGAAATTAAAGAAGAATACCTAAATGGCTTAACTAGAAACAAAATAATGATCCGATCTTATCTCTGAAGTATCTATACTTGTTCTAAAGCTCTCTACACTTCTCCCATGTTTAAATAAGTTAAAGGATCTATCCTGAACATGGATAACTTTATTTACAGAGGTTTAAAGTAGCCAAAGTAACCTTAAGGGGCGTGGGGGTCCTTATAGAATTCTTATCCTTAGGTTGTGGGGCCCATTATTTTTAACTAAGTCAAACTACATTAAAGATACTCTATCTTTTACTAATTACAAACTAGCACACCAGTTATTGCAATAATCCCTATGACATATTATAATTAACCTTCCAAATATAAGAAATTAACAATGAGATCATTCCTCACAGATATTTCACAAATATGTCATTCCACTATACAATATTCCTTAATGACCCCCAGGATGATAAAATAGTCACTATCTAATTCCTTTGGTCATTAGAAAATTACCATTATAAACTTAATGAATTGATTAGACTTTTTATTTATTTGATAAAATATTTTTCAAATTATGTAATAAATTAATTTTGAAATCATTTGACAAACTCTTTATCAAAATTATTGATACCAGATTTTCTTGTCCAATCAAATCATGTTTTGTCCAAATTAAATATTTCGCCCACATAGGTGTGGTGGATTCCTTGTTGGGCATTTTATATCCTCTTAAGTGTCATATAAGTTATCCAAACTATCCATGATATAGCCTCTCATTAAGCACCATTGGTTGATAGCTCAAAATAACGAACAAGACAACTTAGAGAAATACAAACACCTCAGGTCTAAGGATGAGTCTATAAATATGAACATAACTTATCCTGACAGTGATTTTTACTAAGTGTGTTCATAATGGATCTTTTTAATGTATTTATATAATCCACCCACATGTAAGTTTAGAGTGTCACTCCAGTGACTGAGATTACATCACTCCATTATATGAAAACTCTACATGTAGCATCCTTATAAATGATGTATCCAACATCACCCATAGCTATAAAATTTCAGGTTTATAAGAATTGGATTATTATGTCTTTCCACACATTCCAATGTATCTAACATTCTACTTTGTTACTCGAGGACCACCTATCTCACCTCATGAGATCAAATAATTACTCATATTAAGAAACAACCACATGTGATGATAAAATAAGTGGTTTTTTTTTATTAATTCAATAAACAAACAAATTTTTTTTATATTTTATGTGAATGACATTATTAGGACATATTTCTAACAATAATGTCTTTACGGGTGATGTATAGTTGGGGGAGCAGCCCCCTTAAGAGCCACCAATTGAATATCACAAGAAAATGTATACTAAGGAACACCAACCATCAAATAGATATTTACCTCAATAGTATATTATGCTTACAAATGGGGAGGGGGAACTAGAAAGTTGTGCAAAAGCTTCAACAAATGATTGCAAGGATGAGTGATTGAAAACAATGCAAGAGAAGATGAATTCTCTACATAAGAATTGCACTTACGATTTGATAAGACTACCAAAAGGGAAAAACAAGTACTCAAGAATAAATAGGTCTTTAGATTAAAGACTGGAGAAATGAGCTTACAATCAAAGTATAAAGCAATATTGGTTTTGAAAGAATTTGAGTAGAAGAAGGATATTGATTTTCATGAGATATTTTCTCTCATTGTGAAATGTCATCAATCTGTGTCATATTGGATTTAGCTAGAGGCATGGACCTTGAGATTGAACAACTTGACGTCAATATTGTTTTTCTTCATGGTGATTTGGAGAAAGAGATATATATGAAACAATAATAAAGATTGGAAGTCAAAGGAAAGAAACACTTGGTTTGTAAGCTAAATAAAAGCTTATATGAGTTGAAGCAAGCCCCAAGACTATGGTACAAGAAATTTGATTAATTCATGATAGATTATAGTTATTAGAGAACAACTTTAGATCATTTTGTGTTTACTAAATATTTTTTTATGCTCACTTTATTATTTTATTGTTTTATGTTGATGACATATTGATTGTTGGACAGGACATTAGCAATATTGACGAGTTGAAGGAAGAGCTAAACAACACGTTTATAATAAAAGAGTTAGGACCAACAAAACAAATTTTGGGCATAAAGATTTCTCGTCATAGGAAAATAAGGAAGTTATGGCTACCATAATAAAATGTACATTGAAAAGGTTTTTTATTCATTATTGTATGTTAGTGGGGAAATTAGGGTTCAAGCTTTCTTATGGAAACTAAGGTGTAGCAGAGGGGAAATGAAAAGGAAGAAGATTAGAGACTTTTGCTAGAATTTTGTCAAAGGATCTTGTACAAAATCTATAAGTGGTCCTCTATTCTATAAGCTTGTAGCTAGTGTTCTGTTTGTTTTTTTTTTTTTTTTTTTTTTTTTTTTTTTTTTTTTTTTGAGAAATCTTTTATTTGATGATATTCTACCTATTAGATTATATTCTACCTTTTTTTTTTTTTTGTGGTCAAGTCATGTGTAGGCTAGAGTTAATTTAAGTTGTGTAAATATGAAATTATTTTGGTATTATATGGATACCTGAATGTATGTATTATTGTCTATCAAGTCATATGGATTCGGGAGTCCTTCCCTGTTGGCACAATCATGTTGCTAACTTTTATATTGTTTTTATTGATGTCATGTGTTTGAATTCTAACACCCTAGGATCCAAGACCTCGAAGATGTTTGGGTTTTGAAGTGTTACAAAAGGTGCTTCAAAGATTCAAGCCGGTCAACTCTCCACTTGATACTCACTTCAAGTTATGTTCCAAGTAAAGTCCTTCAAGTAAAGAAGAGAAACATATAATAAAGAGTGTGTCTTATGCATCAGTTCTAGAAAGCTTAATGTATGTTATGGTTTGTATAAGGTCAGACTTAGCACATGCAATTGGTGTAGTAAGTAGACCTTTTACTAATCTTAGTAAAGAACATTGGGTTATAATTAAGTGGATTTTTAGGTACCTTAGGGAATCATTAGAGTTATGTTTATGCTTTGGCGGTGGTAAATTTGTTTTGGAAGGTTATAAAAATGAAGATATAATTAGAAACATTGACTTTAGAAAGTCTATATCAAGGTATCTATTCACTTTTGTAAGAAGAGTAGTGTCATGACGATCAAAGTTATAGAAGTGGGTCTTGTCCACTATAGAGGCCGAGCATATAGTTATTACAGAAGCTTACAAGGAGATGTTGTGGATGAAAAATGTTCTTTCAATAATTGGGTTTGAAAAAGAGTAAGCATGTTATTCATTGTATAGTTAAAGTGTCATCTACCTTAATAAGAACCCAAACTTTATTCAAAATCTAAACTTATAGATGTGAGGTACCACTGGATATAGGATGTTTTAGAAAGCAAGTTGTTATTGTTGGGAAAAATTTACACTGACAAGAATGACTCTGCTATAATGACAAAGTCTTTACGAAATGTGAAGCATGAGGTGTATTGTAGCAATAGCATTATAAGTGTGGGGTAAGGTAGATCCCTCTTCATAAATTAAGAGGGGGAGATTGTTGGGTGTCCCTCCTCATGGAAAAGGTGGAAGTCATAGCCCAAATGGGTAATTTGACACTTATAAAGAAAACAAAAGGAAAATAATGAAAAGGGTATCTATGAGGTAGAAATAAGTGAGAATTGATGGTTTTTTAAGGAAGAATGGAGAAGAGAAAAAGACTTTTTAGGGGCCGGTTTTTATATAAAAAAAATTCTGCCATTTTTCATTAACAACAACAACCATTCTCTATTTGGTATTTGGGTATTTTGTGGTTGGGGGTTTCTTCTTATGAAAAATCGAAAAAGATGAAGAAAAAAGTGTGAATATTAGTGTTTATTCATGTGATTATGAGCATAAACAAATCTGAGTCATTCTCTTCAAAGTCTTTTGGTTTTTTATTCTCCTCCATATTGGTGAGATTTAATCTTATATCTATAATTCATATTTCAAAGTATAATATTTTGTTGCATTAGTGTTCTGTTGGTTTTCCCTTTAGGATTTTCTACGTTAAAAATCTTGGTGTATCATGATGTATTGTTTTGGTTGTTTGTTTTGCTATTTTTTGTGATTATATCTTGTATTTTATTTTTATTTGATTTTACTCCGTTGATTTACACAAAAGAATAGAGAAAGTATGGTTTCCCAATGGTAACAGACTTTTTAAACAATCTAATAAAAAATGATGATTTGGGATCCTCTGTGGTGGCGTTTCCGTACCAATCCGCTAATAATCACCACTGGCGGATACATGGTGAGCACCATTATTTAAGGCATAGTAAAACACCCATAAAAGCAGTGAAGATTAGGTACGAAAGAAATTTGTACTGATGTATTAGAATGGCATCAAGGGGCAGACACATCAGTGTTAAAAAGTGATAAGCGCCCCCCAAAAATTGTAAGTCACTTTTCGGCACTGATATGTCAGCCCCTTGGTGCTGTTAGCACACAGCAGTATGAACTTCATTCGTACCTAATCTCAGCCACCCAAAAAGGTGTGAAATTAAAATATTCACCACGTGTCAGTACTTGGCGATTGCTACAAGGTCACTACTGGAAACAACACCACAGAGGATATTGAGTGCAAAATGGGGGATTGGAATATGTCCAACCAAGTTGTTGTCATGTTCAAGGTTGATGTATGATATCATCGGGGTTAAGAAAGGCCAACCTGAACCCAAGGTCGCCGCGTCAGTTTGGATCGGGTTGGTGGAATGGGTAGGTTTTCCAGCCCTACCATAAAGCGATTTTTTTGCTACATATCTTGACTATGTCGTTTATTAAATGTAATCCTGGAAGGCCTTTATGATGCACAGGGGTGATTTTGTGGGACTTTGTTCTTTGATAATCTTTTTAGTAGTTTTATAAATTCTAGCCTTACATGTATCTTTTTTTCTTTTTTATTTTTATCATTTTTTTCCCACTTAATGGTATAGACAAGGACTAATATATTTATTTATTTATTAGGTGAGCAATCCGTGGAGCCTGCCCTTCCCTTATTTTCACTATAATATTATTAAGGATGTATCTTGAGGAAATTAGCTGCATATATTATATAAAAAGATGCTGTGGTCATATTGCTAAGGCATTTACCAGTTCACTATTGCAAAGATCTTATTTTAGTTTATCAGATGTTGTCACTTAAATCAAGCAAAACGCAAAACTATCCTAACATGGCATAACCTAATCATAAATAGAATTTTGTCCATTGCACAAGTGGCTGCAGCACCATCTTTCCATACCACAGTGGAGGCGAGGGTCAAATATTTTCAGTTGATGCAAGTGGTTGTCTGCTTCCCGGTCTTGTATGGATCTGATGTGCATACAATAATTGTCAAGTGGAACCCAGTGACTGGGAAAAAAAAAGGATTTTGTCTCATAAAAGGACCTAAACCCAACCCCTAGTCTAAGAGGCCCTCTTGATTTTTTTCACGGTCTAGCCATTTTTTTCCTCAATAAGCTTATCCTCTTCATGAATGACAAGATTTGATTAAGTTCCCATTTTTCATGAGGAGGCAATAGATATTGTTATGTTGGGAAATTTTTTTTTGGGTAAATTATTATTTGGAAGTTGAAGACCAAGAGACAACCTTGAAAAAACTGTCCACATCAATGGAAAAGGAGATGAAGACTGCGTTGGGGGTGGGGGGTTCAAATCATATCCAGTTTGAATGGAGAGAAATCATGCCAGTACCTATACAACATGTGACACGATGCCCACAAATGGTACTTTAATAAATACATTTGAATTTTTTACTGTATATTTGCTCATATACCCTCCTTGGACCTGTGTGTATTTATTTACTGTATGCTTACTCATATACCTTCCTTGGACCTGTGTGTATTTATTTACTCATATACCCTCCTCGGACCTATGTCTATTTAGCAAGACACCCTTTATCACACATTTGTGATATCTCTCAATTCAGACCAGAGATGATTCCAACCCCATAATATTACATTATAGGGCAAAGTTTAGATTTCAATTTGGCCCCTTCTAACATAAATGAAAATTCACGAAATTTCTTCAAATTTTGACGGGATTTAAAACCATGTACCATCGAATGGGTTCATTTAAGATATTGTTTTAGCAACTTATTAGAAAGATTGGATGATTGTATGTCCCACCATGTCACCCCACCACAAGCTAACATATGATTTTTTTTTCCAAATTTCGTGCCTATTTAAAATACAGAGCAAATGTTTAGTTGAACACTTTTTTTTCATGGTTTTAACCCTATTCATCCCATTTTTATGGGTACCTCTTTTTTTCATTTGAAAATTATTGTTACAGTTTTAATCCTAAGCACCCAGCCTTAAATCCTGGACAGAACAATTGCTCCCAAATAGTATGAATACTATAATTATATATTGAGTACCCATTAAGTGGTGAGTTAAGATGTGCTATTTTTAAAAATATGATAAGGTCACCGTAGGCAGGATGGAAATTTTATCAATCCTGATTGTAATCACAGATATGTGCAAGACAAACAAGCAACCTACAAGGGGAAATGATGTGTAAGAGAATTTTAGCTTATTAACTATCCCAAAACCAATGCCCCAGTGGTGGTTGCATCATCACCTCTTTAGAGAAAAGATCTTGAGTTCAAACCTGATCAGCACCATTTTTCCGCAGTCATGTGTTGACCACCGTGTTGTGAGTCTTGTTTGGTTTGTTCGATGGATCTGGCCAATGTGTTTGTTCCTTTTTTATTTTTATTTTAAAGAATGAATTAGTTTCACCATGATGCATCCAATCCACCCGCCCATTCCATTCAATGATCAAGGGCCTTAGGAGTTGGGGCATGTTGTCCTCTATCAACATCCACGTGTCAAAAATTCAACCAAGGTAGGATGAAGTTTCATCCTACTTCCATTGACTCTATATTTGAAACAAGAGGTTGTTTAAAAGTTACACTTGAATATCTTAAAACACATGTTATATTATTTTACCAAAAAAAGAAACACCCATGTTTGGGTCCACACATATTATACTTTTAACAAGGTTTGCCGACTCGGATTTTTTACTTGACTCAGATAGCTTGGCAGTTAACTTGATTTAGGAGTCATGACACTCTTTTTTTCAAATATAATAAATATATAAGTGTTTTGGCTCAAGTATTGTCAATAAAAATATAAATATTTTGTCGTATCATAATTAGAAAATCAAAAATTAATTATGCATACTACTCATAGTCTAATACCATCACAATATAGACATATGTCACAGACATAGCTTTTTCCAATGTCTAAGATCGTGACACTTGTGCTACGCCCGCTTATAGATGAGTCAACCTAACCTAACACTCACACTTAATTACTATACTAGAAGAGAACACAAGTATAACACAAAAAATATCACTTCATTACATACTCAAAAAAATATACAAGCAGAGTCTTTTTTTTGTTATACAAATGTTGGGTCCTCTTCTTTATATAAGCAAGCTATATCCCTATGTCCTCTTAAGATCTCGCCATTTGTCATGCATCCAATGGTATGGAGTCTTTAAAAATACTTCACTCCTCTTATGGATTCTTCTAGAATTCTCCTTAAAAATATCTAGAACCCTCTTATTCTATAATTCTCCAGAACATTCCCTATATGGTTAGGACATTGTAGATTTTAACGGACCACTACGGTTAGTGTACTACAACTATCATGTATAAACCTTTAATTATATTCACACAATGTACAAGTGTGTTGGGCTAAAGGCCCAAACCTTGGCCTTTCATGTGGACCATGACACAACTAATTGTAAACTTTAAAAGTCTAAAATAAAGTTTTAAAAAAACTACTATTAGTATTGGGGAAATGATGTTCTGTTTAGGATTTGGTTACTAGGATAGTCTCCAAGACACCAAGGGATGTCATATGGAATAAAATGCATATTCCATATTCAAATAATGCATCACCCACCCATTTTATTCCTTATGACGTCCTCAGTTGCCATGGACACCAAATCCTGGAGATTTGACTTGGTGAAAAGATGTTCTTTGGTTTTTCAAATTTTGTTGAAAAGATGTATTTTGGTTTTTCAATATTAACATAAAAATAAAAATACTATCCAATCTCCAAGGTCCAATTTTATATAGTTAGGAATTCAAGTTTAGAGTCTAATCTTCTTATTACTTTAGCCTTAATTCTTTTAAGTTCTTTACTATTTCTTTCTTCTAAGGTTTTGAATGTCTTTGAGAGCTCATTTGTTGGAGACTTTATAAAAGAAACTGCAAGTCCTCCCCTCCCCTTCCTAAAAATAAAAAAAATAAAACCCAGTCTTATTAGTTTCCAACTTTGCTTTGGGTCATTTTAAGATTTACAAGATTTAGCTAACTCACATGAATTGGTCCAAGTCAAATGAGTCTACAGAGTTAACAAATCAACTCAATGAGTTAGTTATGGTTTAGAGTCAACAACATGACTTGACTCATGAGGCTTAGGAGTGGAATCAACTTTGGGGGAGTCAAGGAATCAACCTAGGGAGTTGGCAAACTATGCTTTCTAATACCTATTATTACAAATATATAAATAAATATGTGACACCTTCTTTATTCTCCCTTATGTGTCCCTTTCCTTATTTACAAAGGAACTTCATTTAACCTCTCCTATTAGGAAAGAAACTAATAAGCAAAGTTGGGTGTAAATTCGAGGTAAAAAAAAAGAGTATAAAAGCTCCAAAAACAATATGGGAGCAAATTTTTCGTCCAGGATTTTGTATGTCCTATTGGTCCCCCTAACCATAGGCTGACATGTGATGCTTTTTTGAATTTGGTGCTTCTTCTAACAGAGAAAAATGTTCTACTCTGAATTTGTTTACTCCCCCATGCACAACACAAAGGCTAGAATGTATAGGGTTAAACTGTAAAAACACATGCCAACCTTTGTGTTTGGGAGCATGGAAGAGAATACAATGTGGGAGTAGAACACTTGCTCTCCTCTTTTAAATAGGGAGCATATGTTCATTTACTTTTTTCTTTTCAATGGTTTTAACCCTATACAAGTATACATCCCATTTTTATGGGTACCTAGTTTTTCATTTTTGAAAAAATTTATTTTACAATTTTAACCTTGAGCAGCCAGTCTTTGTGTGTTCACGGTAAGATAGACAAATCCTAAAAAGAATGTTTGTTCCCAAATTATAACATCTCGTATTATGCTTAAAGGGTAAAAAAGTAATTTGACACATGTAAGAGGTAAAATTTAAATTTAACATGTTTAGACAGACTTTAGAGTGGTTAAGGAAACCTTTGAACCAAGTTAGCAATGTATAGCCCAAGTTTGACCTTGAACCAATTGATTTCGAAAACTTCATGTTTTGAGGTAACTTTACATAAAAATTTGTATAAACTCCAAGATAACAGGGAGGTAATCCATATATGTTTAAAAAGATCTTGGAGTCTACTTTCTAACAAAACAAACGGTTCATAAATATGAGCCTCCTAGTGGAAGTTATGCCAATTTTCCCGCAAGGTATCAGTGCTTATAGACTAGCAGAATTTGGGTAACTTCCAGGGCCCACCAGTACCAATTACGAGAGAATTTTGGTACAAGACATATACCCTAGAAATCTCTTAAAGTCTAGTTTTCAACCCAATAAACGGTTCTAAAAAGGAATTTCCTAGAGGAAGTTATGACCATTTCAGTGCGAATGAGTTAAATATGGAAAAACCACTTGGATCGATCTGACCCATCCGGATCAATCGATTCAGATTGATCCGATTCTGTCGGATTAATCCAAACTTAGCGGATCAATCTGAATTTAGCTGGATCAATCTGGCCTTACAGTGTTTTGACAGAAAAATGGTTTGAAACATGTTGGATCTATCCGGATCAATCCAATTTAACCCAATTTTCATTTTTTAAAGCCAAATTTGATTTTTCTTCATTTTAAGGAGTGTGACCCTCTCAACTCGACCCAAAACCCTATAAATATGACAAAGAAACCCTAATAACATAATTTTACACCAAAAAAGAAATTGTTAAAGAAGTTTGGAGAAAATTTTGTAGCTAAGCGTGAGAGTTCTTCCCCAATTAGGTAAGTCCTCTTCCAACTTTGAAAATATGATAGAATAAGTGGTTTTTTCCCTAGATCTAGCATAAGTAAATATAAGTTTCTATTTATTCACCTTAGTTTATGTATTTTAACCATAAAAAACTTTGTTTGCTCTTAGAGGAAGGAAAAGCATAAAAAGGGAAGTAAGTTGTAGAGGAAGATCATCTTAGAAGCTAAGGTTTGAACTAGTTGGTGAGTGGATGTGTATTTTATGCTCATTTTCTTTTTTTAGGTTTATATATTTATGTAAAATGATATTGGATTTGGTGGTTTTACATCTATTCCTTGAGAACATAATTATTTTTTTATGTAAAACCTTGATTTCATGGATTGTGTGAGTGGATATGTTGTTTATGCACATTTTTCTTTTATATGATCTTAGAAATGTAATTTCCCCTCATTTCTTGTGAAGATTTATGGTTTCAATCTCTATGTGGATAATTTATGAGTGGATATACATTTTATATTGCACATTTTCTTTCTAGGTTCTTAGAAATATGATTCTACTCTATGTGTGTTAAGATTTATTGATTAACCCCTGTGGAAATTGGTTGTGTGAATGGATGAGCTCTATGTGCATGATTTTCCTCTTCCTAGAACTTTGGATTTATTGATGATGAGCTTTACTTGGGTGACTCTTTATTTAAACCCATGAAAATGTTGATTTCCTTATGTGGATTCTAGATTTTTTTAATGTGAACATGATTGAAGGGATTCTTTTACCTCATTGCTATATGTTCTTGGAAGTTGGAGCTACCCATATGGTAGTAGTGCTCTAATTCCCTGAATTTGACAATCTCTACTATTGTTGGAAAGTTTATGGAGTTAGATTTATATGATTTGAAGGGAATAGTGAGCCTCATGTGGTGCTTATTGGTTTATTCTATTAATTTATCTTGAACTCCCCATAAATGTTGACTCCCCACTTAATTGATGAAATGACATACGATTATATCCCCATGATTTGTGTATCTTTATCATGCTTATTGACTTCATATGTTAGTCCAATACTCTCTTTGGTGTGTTTGATTAGATTCATGTTATACCATGATGAATTATGCTAATTCTATTAATCCTCATATGACCACATAACTCTTTACATCATATGATTTTTCTTAGTGCATGTGCATGTTATCATTGGCATGGTTTGCTCCAGGATTTTCAGTGACATTTTACATGAGTTTTCAAAAGACTTGAAATATGTGGTTTTTAACTTACATGGACATGGTCATAAAACAATTTTTTATCTATAAACATTTATATTTTCATGTTAGCACTGGGATCTTATATGTGATTTATCTCTTCGGTTTTTAGAACTATTCATGGGTTAGTACACACGGATATCTTTCACATGACATATTTATGCAGGAGTTATTTTAACTAATACATGAGTATGGATTTTGTATTGGTTTTGGAAATAGGAAATTTGAATGATATACCCCTAAATGGGATGGTGTATGAGTGGTGACCATCATTGGGCAAAGGGAGCTATAAACTTGTCTAGTGACCGTCATTAGTAAAGAGACACTAGTTGTTTAGTGATGACCACCATAAGGCGAATAGGTTGTATACTTGCCCAATAACCACCATTTGGCGAAGGGATACCAGATGTCTAATGACCATTATTAGGCGAAAGGGCTATATGTTTTCCTAGCAGTGACCGTCATTTGGCGAAGGGACACTAGATGTCCAGTGACCGCCATTAGGCAAAGGGGCTATATGTTTGCCAAACGATGACCGCCAATTGGGGAAGGGACACTAGTCATTCAATGATGACTGTCCTCAGGCAAAGGGACTATATACTTACCCAGTGATTTTAGGTACCTAATCACTGAGTCACATTAGTAGGTAAAGATTACCCTAGTGGCCCAACTCTTGGTTTTGTTTTAATAGAACTCTAATTGGGTTATACGGGTTGGACTCTGATTTGTGTTTATTAGGATTTTGGTTGGTTTGTTGGCACTTAATGACGGTCTAGTATTTAGATTATCATGGTTTTTGGCTTGTTGCTTATTACTTTATATGCTTTTATTTATCTACGTAGCATATGGTACTTGGTTGATGGTGCATGGCATATAGCTTTAGTATATGCATGTTTTGGGTCTGTCTTAACTTGGATTATCGCTTAGTTTTTCAAGGCATAGATATATTTGATTCTAGTAAATATACATGTATATTGTTGTTGATGCACGTGCTTACGTACTATGTTTCCTTCCTCTACTTTGAATCACACTGTCTACTATTATATCATTTTGTTTTTTGTTTTTGTATTGTATAAACTGCATACCCTCCCTCTAAGCTCGTCAAACTTCCCCTAGTTGGCACTACACGCAAATTTGTAGTAGTACAGGTTAGACTATGCCTTAGGATAAAAGGGAGGTGGTTGGAGATTGGACAATGAGATTAGATGCTACATCTTAGTTTTTTATTTCAGTTTTAGTTTATTTTTCAGAGATGTGGCATATTTAGTACATGGACCCTCAATAGGCAACACTTGTATATACTTTACAGGCAGGTTTAGGCCATTTTTTATGTTGGACGTTATGAGATGTTTTAGATATGATGTTTATATATTTATGATGTTCTTATTTAGATTATCTCATCGATATTACTATTTTGTTGCGATTGTGATATGTTAGAAACTGACGTAAATGGATGTGCCTTAATGGACAAATTTGAAAATGAAACTTATTATTTGAAATGTGATGTGAATAAGTAAGATGATTGATGACCCACTCCGAGCACGTTGGTCTCCTCATGTGAGAAACGGGTTCGAGGCTGGTCATTCCCATGTCATGCATCTGAATCCAGCCCACTTCTTGGCTTGTGGATTTGGGTCGTAACACAAATAATATGAATACCATAATTATATATCAAGTACTCATTAAGTGTTTTATTAAGGTGTGCTATTTTAGATGTATAGGGCTTGAACCTAACCATGAGTCCTTTGGCCATAAGCTTCACACGCTTCCATAGTAAATAATGGGGCATTTACTCTATTTAAGATAGGAAGAAAATATTATGTGATGAAAATGTGCCTGTAATGTGTATGGTAAATGATAAGTTGACATGTGTTTTGTTTAGGGTTAAAAATGTCCCAAAAAGTGTTTAGATGAAAAAGTAGGTGTTAAAAAAGAGGCCAAATTTAAAAACCCATTATGTGTCAATCAAAGGCACGATTATAGAGGTTTGTGTCAACATAGACAATTATTCTACTTAAAAATATATTTACCAAAAAAAAAATACTTCATTTAAAACCCCTAGGATTTGGTGCACCCCCTTAATGTCCCCTTGTATGCAGGGGGGACACATCAAGTGCAAATCACATTTTGACATGATGTGTCCCTGCTGCATGTGGAGGGGTTTTAGGACGACGTTAAAGGGGTACAACAAGTCTGCACTGCATTCAAAATCATGATGGGTCACCATAGGCAGGATGAAAATTCCATCAATCTTGATTATAATCACATACATAGCAAGACAAACAAGTAACTTACAAGGGTAAATGATGAGTAAGAGAATTTTATCTTATTGACCATCCCAAAACCAATGCTCTAGTGTTGTGGTGGTTGAAGCATCACCTCTCTAAAGAAAAGATCTTGACTTCAAACTTGATCAACACCATTAGTCCTCAGTCATGTGTTGACTGCCGTGTTGTGAGTCTTTCCTTGTTCGTTCAGCAGATCCAGTCAAGGTGTCCGTTCCTTCTTCTTCTTCTTTTTTACCCCATAGAATGAATTCATTTGCCTATGATGCATCCAATCCACCCGCCCTCCTTTCTTTGCCTTAGATGCCCTTATTAATTCAATGATCAAGTGCCTTAGCATGGTTATCAACCTCCTAATCCAGTCGTAGGACCGTATGATCCTAAATTATTCGAACAATCCAACTCGCTCCAACAATTGTAAGGTTGCAAGATTTTTGTAAGATCCCGCTCAGGATCAATCCCACAACGATCCTAATTGATCCTATATATTGTGATGCTAGGCTTTTTCTTCTTCTTCTCTTCATTGGGTTAATGAAAAAACCTTTAGGTTTTTAAAACAAAATAATAAAAAAAATTGTTTACAAACTCACAAGTCCTTTTGGCCCATTTTTTAAAATTATTTACAACAAAAAAACCCTAGCTCAAAATCATTCGAGAATTGGTAGTGATGGCTGACTACCAAATCATTCGAAGTTCACAATGTTAGTGACAATGATAATGATGAGCCTAAAAATACATTAAGGCCCAATCTAGTTGCCATAAATTGCATAGAAAAGAAAAGAAAGGAATAGAAAAAAAAAATCCCACAAGAAAAGAAAAGAAAATAATCATAAGAAATACATGACAAAACCAGTTTTTCATGACAACCAGATTGCTTAAAAATGATTTCATGAGAAAATTTTGTCATGAGAAAACCTTTTCATGGCAACCAGACTGGGCCTAAGGGATTTTGACGATTTTTCCAGGGATAATGTGGGTGCTTGGTTG
>JAOXJP010248099.1:0-22328 GCA_025762735.1 Platanus orientalis
CTCTCTCTCTCTCTCTCTCTATATATATATATATATATATATATATATATATTGATGAGGGAGGATCTGGACCCGAGCCAACTGAGCCAACTGACCTGATAAACCGTCTCGGCCCAACCATTTTTCTAACCAATTTGCCGAACGACTCTTCAATGAGATATAACTACTGACCGACCCCTCATGCCGAGCGACTCCTCAATGAGATCCACTTATCGACCGACGCCTCATACTGACTGACCTTCATGCCGAGTGAATAGTCAGCAATCCAATCACTGACCGACCTCTCGGGCTGAATGAGTCCTTAGACGCCAAACTGTTGACTGACCATCACGCCGAGCGCCCCATTAGTGACCTGACTACTAACTGACCCATTAAGGTAGACTCTCAAAATATAACCAGTTGCTACCTTCGAGATGGTAGATAAACGCTCATCGCCAAGTCGACTGCAAGTAAGACAAGGAAAGGTAGTTATAGGCTTCAAAGCAACAACCAATCAAATGCTGACACGCGTACCACTCTTCCACATTCTTGTAACTAACTTAAGGAATATTCATGACCAACGTGAGGAACGGATATATTAAGAGGAGAACCCCTAGAAAGGAGGTAAGTGCAATCACTTCTAGAAAAAAGGAGAATTCCCTAATCTTCGATCCTTGATTTGGGCATCAGAGGGGTGAAGGCCGACACCACACCAACCTCGTTTGTTATCTTTGCACAAGTAAAATCCAAGTTGAAGATTTCAAATCGAAGGCCACCGGGAGACCATCTTGGTGATCCAGTTCTTGGTATCATCAATTGGTGCTGTTTGTGGGAACTGAAAGAAGTTTTTGGCAAGACAAAGATCTTATGGTGGAAAGTCGATCTGGAAAGATGGAAGCTCGCCGAAATGCATCACTCACCCATGATATGGGGAGAAGAGAGGTTGAGGCAGCCCGAATTGCAAGCTTGGAGCAAAGGTTACAGTATCTTAACCGCAGCATGGAATGAATGGCACATGAGAATCAGGAGCTAAGCCGCAGGCTTAAGGAATGAATGGAACACCAACACTCCGGCGATGAAGAGACTCAATAAGGCATGTGCCTTGGACCAAAGGTTAAAGAACTCAGGGGAGAGAGAGAAGACGATAGCCAAGGTCCAAGAGCCTTGGCGTCTCAACATACCAATGATGTGGGTTAAAGAACTGCCACTGAACAAGAGAACCATATTCAAAAGATGCAAGATCAACTGAACACGGTAATTGAGGCTATTCAAAGCAAAACCCCTTCCATAGTAGAAGTGCTGGTGCAGAGGACAAATTATCATATCTCTATGATGATCATGTCCCATCCTCTCCCCAAGAGGTTTGGAATTCCCTAAATAAAGCCATTTGATGGAAGCAAAGACCCATTCGACCACCTGAAAACATACAAGACCTTGATGCTCCTACATGATTATTCAGATGAGGTCATGTGCAGGGCTTTCCCGGCTATATTGAAGAGATCTGCTCTGAAGTGGTTCAACAGTCTTTAACCCAACAGCATCAACTCCTTTTCCTTCTTCGAGTTAAGTCAGCGGTTTGCCAGTCACTTCATAGGAGGGAGGCGCTATCGTAGGCCTGCGACCTATTTACTCAATGTCAAACAGACGAAAGGTGAATCGTTGAGGGACTATGTTGCCTATTTCAACCAAGAAGTAATGCAGGTAAATGATGTCGATGAAAAGGTGGTACTCACCGCCTTCATGGGTAGGTTACTGCCCCATGAAATTCTTGTTCTCCTTCTCCAAATCTCCTCCGAGCAACATGGCTGAGTTGATGTTGCACGCCCAAAAGCATATGAATGCTGAGGATGTAATGGCGGAAAGAAAAGATTAAGGATATGAACTTCATGAATTATCAAAAAGAAAAATAGACGAGTGACCAAAAGTAGTAGAGGGCGAGGCAAGGCCGAAAGACAATGTTGACCAAGTGGCACGACTGAGAGAAGCACACGCACCTGCTTGGAGAGCACAAGTATATACCCCACTCAACTCAACCGTCGAGCAGGTGTTCATGTATGTACGAGATGACTCGTCTTTGAAGTGGTCTGAGAAGCTTAAGATCCCCGAGAGAAAAAATCCCAAAAGAAGTACTACCGATTCCATCATGACCACGGCCACAATATGGAGGAGTGCATCGACCTAAGGGATCAGATAAAAGCACTTATCTGACAAGGTAGGCTAAGGCATTTTGTAGCTAGTCACCCTCAAGCATCTTCAGAGGGGGTGAAGGAATTGTCGAGTTGAAGGAATGTTGGACCCAAGCCATTGTGAGAGATAAAAGTCATCGTTGGTGGTTCGGCAAATGGGGGAGAATCAACATCAGCTCAAAAAGAGCATGTGCTAGCAGTGAGAGCTTCATAGGGGGAAGTCTATTCAACCAACAGACCTAAGAAATACCCTCGGACTTGGCAAGAGCACATCACCTTCACCGAAGAAGATTCTAGAGGAGTGCAGCACCCTCATGACAACGCCTTGGTTGTCACATTGATCATAGCTAACCACCAGACAAGGAGAATACTCGTAGATAATGGTAGCTTGGCAAATATCCTTTACTGGTCGGCTTTCAAGCAAATGGGAATTAGAAAGGACAAAATCCGACTGACTACAACACCATTGGTGGGATTCATTAGAAACAAGTTGTATCCTGTCAGAGTCATCACACTGCCAGTGACCTTCGGAGCTAGTCTACCCTAAGTGACCAAGGCAATGGATTTCCTGGTAGTAGATTGTCCTTCAGCGTATAATGCCATCATTGGTAAACCGACACTCAACAAAATGAAGGCTATTACTTCAACATATCACTTGTTAATGCGCTTCCCGACCGAGGGAGGGGTTAGAGAAGTAAGAGGTGATCAGTCAGTGGGCCGAGAGTGTTATGTAGCATCTTTAAAGGGAAAGGATTCCAAGGAAGCCCTCATCATCGAAGACATGGAGGAGAGGGATGACATTCAACTGAAGCAGACCGGGCCCGCAGAGGACTTGGAGGAGCTCAACATCGACCCTAACTGTCCCGAATGGGTGGTACACATCGGAAGGGCGCTCTTAGAAGAATTCAAGGGCTGTTTGAAAGAACTCCTAATTACCCACAGAGATGCCTTTACCTTGACACATGCGGACATGTCAGGAATTGACCCAAGGGTGATCACACATAGGCTAAGTGTCGACCCTTCGGCCAAACCGATCAGACAGAAGAAGAGGATGTTCGTCGTTGACAGGAATCAAGCTATAGCTGAGAAAGTGAATAAACTTTTAAAGGCAAGATTCATACGGGAGGTCACCTATCCCGACTGGATTGCCAATGTGGTACTAGTTAAGAAGAGCAACGGGAAATAGAGAATGTGTGTAGACTTCACTGACCTTAACAAAGCTTGTCCAAAGGACAGTTTCCCATTACCAAGAATAAATGCATTAGTCGACTCCACCTTCGGGCATGCTCTGCTTAGCTTTTTGGACGCATTCTCTAGTTATAACCAAATACAGATAGAAAAGGGAGACCAAGAGAAAACATCCTTCACTACCAATCAAGGTACATATTGTTATGAGGTCATGCCGTTTGGCTTAAAAAACACAGGGGCGACCTACCAAAGGTTGGTGACTAAAGTGTTTGAAGCCCAGATTGAGAGAAATGTCAAAGCTTATGTCATGACATGCTAGTAAAAAGCATGGAAGCCGAGAAGCACATTGACTATCTAGAAGAAACATTCTGCACCCTAAGGAAGTATTGAATTAAACTCAACCCAACGAAGTGCACCTTCGGAGTGTTGACTGGGAGGTTCTTGGGATTCATGGTCTCTCACAGGGGAATTGAGGCCATCCCCTAGAAGGTGGAGGCGATCCTAAGCAAGAAGTCGCCACGAACCACGAAGGATATACAACGACTAGCGGGGAAAGTTGCAACCCTTAGCCGTTTCATTTCAAAGTTGACAGACAAATGTTTTCCTTTCTTTCGGCTCTTAAAGAAGGGGTTCGAATGAACCGAGGACTCTAAACGATCATTTAAAGATCTCAAGCAGCACTTAGCATATTTACCAACTCTTGGTCAAACATCACAAGGAGAAGACCTATATCTATATCTGGCAGTGTCCAGGGTGGCCATAAGCTCGGTTTTAGTTAGGGATGAGCATAGTCAAATCTATGTGTACTACGTTAGCAAAGCTCTCTATGGTGCAGAACTCAAATACCCGCCTCTAAAGAAATTGGCCCTCGCACTCATGGTTATGGCGAGGAGGCTTAGACCATATTTTCAAGCCCATCCAATTATCGTATTAACAAACCATCCTCTAAGAGCAGTGCTGCAGAAGCCAGAGGTGTCGGGCAGGATGATGAAGTGGGCAATAGAACTAGGCGAGCATGATGTTAGCTACCGATCGAGGACTGCTATCAAGGGATAGGTCTTAGTGGATTTCCTAGCAAAACTAACTCCATCTGAGGTGGTGAACTCTAAAGCCAAATGGACCCTACACGTAGATGGGTCATCTACTACCTCATCCAACGGTGCAGGACTCCTATTAACCACACCCGAGGGGTTAGAGATTGAATATGCAATCTGGCTAGGATTCAATGTAACCAATAACAAAGAAGAATACGAGGCATTGATAGCCAGGTTGAGTCTGGCAAAAGAAGCAGGAGCTGTACGCGTAGCTGCTTACATCAACTCCAAGTTGGTCGAGGGATAGGTAACTGGCGAGTACAAGGCAAAAAAGGACCGAATGAAAAAGTACCTGACTAGGGTCGTAGAGCTTATGTCCCACTTTGAGGCCATCAGTATCTAACACATACCCAGAAGTCAGAACAAGCAGGTAGATCAACTGGCACGACTCACCTTGGATGATAAGTATATTATGAGGAGCCAGTTGCCTGTAAGCCGCCCTGTTCAGCCTGGCATGGAGGATGAGCTGAGCGTCTTGATCCATGTGAATGAACACAAAGATGACTGGAGGACCCCCATCACACAATTTCTCATAACGGGTATTCTACCATCAGACTGAGTAGAGGCTCGAAGTTTCAAACTTCGAGCTTCTTGTTACACCATGATTGGCGATGTTTTATACAAGCAGAGCTTCACCATTCCGCACCTGAGATACCTGTCCCCATCTGAAGCTGAATACATCATGAGGGAGGTTCATGAAGGGATATGCGGAAACCATTATGGACGTCAGACCCTCGTCCATAAGCTAGTTAAAGAAGGATACGACTGGCCAACAATGTAGAATAACTTGATGAATCTCGTTTGAAGGTGTGATAGCTATCAAAGATTTGGTAGTATCCCCAGACGGCCTGCAGAAGAGCTCGCACCCATTACGGGCCCATGGTCCTTTGCTCAGTGGGGCATAGACATTGTGGGGCCTCTTCCCCTAGCAACGATACAAAGAAAATTTTTGGTGGTGACCGTGGACTATTTCACAAAGTGGGTCGAGGCCGAGGCATTTGCAACGATAACTGAACACAATATACATAACTTAGTATGGAAGTCCACATATACCACAGGTTATCATAACAATGGGAAGCAATTAGATAACAAGCATTTCCGTGAGCTTTGCTCTCAACTGGGGATCAAGAACCATTTTTCCTCCCCAACTCATCCTTAAACTAATGGTCAAGTGTAAGTCACTAAAAGACCATACTGAAGATAATCAAGATCAGGTTGGAGGCATCAAAGGGGAAGTAGGCTGAGGAGCTACCAGATGTCCTCTGGGCATACAGAACAACCCCAAAAAGTCCCACAGGAGAAACCCCTTACTTCATGGCCTTCGACTGTGAAGCTGTAATCCCAGTGGAAGTCAGGATGGCGAGTCTCAGAATTCAGGAATCACTGGCTGAGGAGTCAGAGAAAAGGTTGCTTCTGAACCTTAACCTACTGGAAGAAAGGAGAGAGAAGGCGGTTCTTCGTATGGCTGCTTATCAATAGAGGATGATGAGATATCACAAGACCCAAGTACGACCGCAGTGCTTCCAGAGTGGGGACCTTGTCCTTCAAAAAGTGAGCATAGCCACGCATGTTCCGGGAGACGGAAAGCTGGGACCCAATTGGGAAGGCTCCTACCGAGTCACTCAAATTTCCCGAAAGGGAACTTATTGCCTGGAATCCATGGACAGAAGGGCCCTACCCCGACCATGAAACATTGAACATTTGAAAAGGTATTACCAGTAATGTAACTCTCATTTCACAATAGCAAAATTCGTCTACTGTCCAAGTATGGCACAATGAATACCCTAGTAGGGTCGTAGAATTGACTAAGTCCAGTAACTTGACCCCTCAGTCTACTAAAACGGTCTATAATAAATACCCGAGTGAAGTCGTAAGAATGGACTAAGTCCAACAACTCGGCCCCTCGGTCTACTACAACGGTCTACAATGAATACCTGAGTTGAGTTGTAAGAATGGACTAAGTTCAGTAACTCGACCCATCGGCCTGCTACAATGGTCTACAATGAATACCCGAGTGGAGTCGTAAGAATGGACTAAGTCCAGTAACTTGACCCCTCGGTCTACTACAAACGGTCTACAATGAATACCCAAGTGGAGTTGTAAGAATGGACTAAGTCTAGTAACTTGACCCCTCGGTCTACTATGACGGTCTACAAGGAATACCCGAGTGGAGTCATAAGAATGGACTAAGTCCAATAACTTGACCCCTCGGTCTACTTCAACGGTCTACGACACACGCCCGAGTGGAGTCGTAAGAATGGATAAGTCCAGTAACTCAACCCCTCGACCTACCCCAACAGTATGAAATGCCCAAGTGGAGTCGTGGAAATATAGTACAGTATACGACCCTTCGGTCTGCTATGTTGGCCTACCATAACGGTCCAAAAACAAAAGTCTCCAGTAGTCTGAAGTGACCCCACAACCGAATAGCCATGGAGGAGGATTGCCATGCTAAGAGGCACCACAAAAATAGATGAAACAATTTACTAAACGATTCGACGTTTCCATAAAAAAGGGCAAAACAAGTTTTTCATTCATCAATAAAAGAGGGGGATCGGTATAAAGGCCCCTCGACCATTACAACAAAAAAAAGAGAAGTCTAAGAAGCCGCATTGTCCTTCTCTTGGTCGGCTACCTCTTCCTCGGCTGGCTCCTGAGCAGAAAACGATTCAGCATCGGCCTTCAACATAAAAAGGTCAAGGGCAGGGTATATCCTCAAAGCTTAGAGATGGAGGGTCTCGAAGCCACTGATAAAGTATTCCATCGTCTCGTCATTGAAGGCCTCAGATTCAAGATAGGCAGCAACGGCATCGTTAGCAGCCTTCTCTTTCATTGACTCTTACTGAGACTTCACCTCATCCAGAGACTCCCACAGAGTAGCAACAATGGCCCTTTCTCCATCGGCCGCCCCCTGAGCCTTCTCTAGTGTAGCTTCGATGCCTTTGAGCCTACACTCGGCATCGGTTACCTTGTCCCTCAGAGCTTTTTGCTCAGCCTCTACCTCAGACAGTTTCTCCCTAAGGTTCCCAATGAAACTATTGGTCGTGAGTTGACGGTTGGTAAGAGCAGTCACCTTGGTCAGCACCTGCAACAAGAATATTCAGTAAGGCAAGACGAGGGAACACAATCCATAAGATGAGGAAGAAAAGAAAGCTTACCGTTCCAATGTTGACTAGGGTGCTCCTGGCCAAAGCTTCAGTGTTGTTTGACCAAAGACTCTTCAGGTCCTGTTTAAAGACGACCGAGTGAAGGTGACCTATAACCTCAACCTCCTCGGCCAGCAAAGAAGGGGCAGCCTTCTCCTTTCCCTTAAATGAGCCCTCCACACTGTACGAAGGGAGATGCTCAATGCACTTGTCAAAGAAGGGAAGCGAGTCCAAAGCGGCCTCCAAATCAACAATTGAAATGAGAGGCAGTGTGACCGAGGCTGGGGTTGTTGAAGGAGTCGGCCCAAGAAGATCTTTCTCTATCGAGCGGTGCTGAGAGAATAGCAACTTCTTCTAGGAACTACCGGGGGTCGACTTGGGCAACACCCTCTTTAAAGAGGACTTCGATGGAACAACTGACATATTTGCACATGTGAACAAGACATTCAAAAATAAAATAAAAAGACCCTGACCAGCTAGAGGAAGTGGTAAGCTAGGTGCCTGACTGACAGGGACAAAAGATGAGCCAGAGGCTTGACCCACCACAAGTGAGGACAATGGGATCTCTTGGCCAAATAAGTATGTGGAGAGAGACTCAAAGTTCACCAGCAGGGAGTAGTCCCGAACCGGGTGTGCAAAAGCCCACCCCAGCCTCTCCAGTTGAGGATCAGACAGGGGGTGCTTAGCTAACGCTACAAAAACCAAGAATGTCAGACCGACCGAATGAATAAAGTGAGGAAAGCTAACGCAACTAAGAATTACCTATTACACGTGGCTCGCCCCATATCTTAGGAACCGTGTGAATCCGATCAAAGGAAGACTCCCATGGGACCGATTCCAGACCATCCCCTAATGCAAAAAAGAATTTACTTTTTCAACCCTTGTTCAACGTTGGAAGACCCGTAATCAAGGCTCGGTCGAGAACCCTAGCCATAAAGTACCACCACCCAGAATGCATCTCCACCACCTTGTACCAATAGAGGAACTCAGGGACGGTAATGTGATCCTGGACGCCACTGCATGCAGGCCACAACACCATGCAGGCGATCAGGATCCTCCACGAGTTGGGCATTATTTGGCCTGGTGCTGAACGAAGGTGGGTGAGAAGCTGACAGGCAAAGAGAGGAATCGGGAACTGTAGGCCATCCTCCAAAGCCTGTTCAAAGATGGAGACCTCCCCCGGAAGACAAGAACAGGCCCACTTGTTGAAAGACGGGACCCTCAGGTTAACCGATTTGGGTATCTGATAGACCCGACAAAAACCATCTAATCGGGACCTCGACAAGGTAGACATGATACCCTCAGTGGCATACAGCATATCGGCAAACCGTCTTGACCTAATCAGTAAGGACGGGCTGAGTCAGGGGAGTCAGCACGGACAAGGTTCTCGTTAAGGGCCGTGACTGACTCGGTCGATTCAGAAGAATTGTCCATTCGACCAAAAGCATATATAACGCTCACCGAAGGGCCTATGACCTCTAAGAAATGAGTAAAAATATAACCTAGAAAAGACAAGTCAAACCCTAAGGAATTTAGATTTGACGGGTGTTGATAAGTACAGAGATAGTAACAGAAACAAATGAAGTGAAACCCGAAGGGTGCCCTATTAGGGTCCAGGGTGGTGTCCTAAGGGCAGCGAGAAGGGATAAAGAATCTCGACGCTAGGAAGATAGACAGGCTATAACCAGGGAACGATGCCGGAAGCAGAACAAAAAAGAGGGAGGGGAAGAAAGAAGAGAAGAACCAGCACTTAAACCTAAAAATGTGAAAGAAGGAGAAACAAAGCAGATGATACCTTGACTCCCTCGTAGCAGATGATCTCCTCAATGCAACACAGGCACGAACGCGAGCAGCCCACTTAAGAAGAACAAAGGTTGGTTCAAAGCAAAGTGAGAGAAGACAAGAGAACCAACCCGTACATATACCCTTCAAAGTTACCCTGAACCGTCGAATCACTCTAGTGACCCCTGGCTGTTAGATTAAAGCGCGATTTAAAAGAAAACGGCTGTAAACCCACAAGTCTTCTCCTCATTAATGGCACGAGGCTCAAGGAGGTAAAGATGAAGCGCCAGCACCCCAGTTGACTCAGCTCCTTATATATTCCTCATGTCCGCTGTACCAACAAACTGGAGGAATAAGGGGGCATATGATGGAGTATGTGGACCTGAGATGGCTGAGCCGATTAACCTAGCGAACCCCACCAATCCATCTGATTTGTTCAGTGAATCCAGCAAGGCTACCAACCGACCCGATAGAGAAAATCTATCATCCGACCGAGCATCAGGGATGAATACTATCTACCGACCCGATAGAGAAAATCTATCGTTTAACCAGGTAGAAACATAGGGTACCGACCGACCCCATTGTCGTCCAGGTGCTCAGGGGTAAAAATTGACTAAGGGATGACCTTTCACGGCTCCCAAGGAGATGGATGCGCGACTATACCCGAGTGGACCGCAAGTAAGACAAAAGCGGTTACACGATGCAGAGCACGACAAAACAACTATCAATCCCACACCAACACGTAGACAAGTCCTGTACTTTCTTATAACCAACTCAGAAAATATTCGAGAGGGAGCAAGAAGAACGATAAAGGGGGGGACCCCAGAGAGGAGGGCTAAGACAATCAATCCCAGAAAGAGCAGGAGGACTTCTTTCAATTTTTCCTGGACTCTAACTTAGGCATCGGAAAGGTGTTGGCCAGCGCCACACCGACGTCATCTTTCTACGAGTGTGTAGGTACCATCAGGATTCTAGATCGAGGGACGTCATTAGACCATCTGAGTGATCCTCTTCTGGGCATCATCACTACTCGAGAGAGATTATTGGATAGGTTAGGGTTTTTCAACTGTCAACAAGGATGAACAATTTTAAGTGGCATAATTAGAGGAATTAATTCGGATTAGTTACGGTGAAATCGGATGCCCTAGTACCTTAATCAATTGCATTTTTTCTACATCTTTCTTCTTGTTTGTTTCATTTTAATTTAGTTTCAACAACTCTTTAAATTTTGGCTTTGTCTAATATAGCTGAGATTAATACAATTTTGATATTTAGCAAATTAAACAATCCTCGTGGGTTTGACACTCCAGTCTTACACTTTATTACTTGGGTGATTTGTATACTTGTAATTTCTCACATCAGTCTTCAACTTGGCATGATAGTTGTTTGAAAGCGGGCTTCAAAATGGCCTAAAGGGTTATTTTGAATGCGGCATTCAACATGGCCACAAGGGTTATTTTGAATACGGTCTTCAAGATGGCCTGTTGATTGTTTGAAAGCGACCATCAAAATGACCTCAACGGTTATTTTGAATGTGGCCTCCAGATTAGCCTGATGATTATTTGAAACTGGCCTTCAAAATGGACACAATGGTTGTTTCGAATGTGGCCTTCTGGATGGCCTGATAATTATTTGAAAGCGACCTTCAATATTGCCTCAAGGGCTATTTTGAATGTGGCCCTCAAGGTGGCCTGATGATTGTTTGAAAGAAGTCTTCAAAATGGACTCAAGGGTTGTTTTGAATGGGGCCTTCTAGATGGCCTGAAAATTGTTTGAATAAGGACTCCAAAATGGCTTCAAGGGCTATTCTGAATACGTCATTCAACATGGCCTCAAGGACTATTTTGAATTTGGTCTTCAAGATGGCCTAATGATTGTTTGAAAGTGGCATTCAAAATAGTCTCAAAGGTTGTTTGGAATGTGGCCTTTAGGACGACCTGATGATTGTTTGAGAATGGCCTTCAAGATGGCCTGATGATTGTTTAAAAATGGCCTTCTAGATAGCCTAATTAATTTTTGAAAGCGGAATTCAAAATGGCTTCAGGGGTTATTTTGAATGTGGCTCTATGATGGCCTGATAATTATTTGAAAGCGGTCTTCAAAATGGGTTCAAGGGCTCTTTTAAATGTGGCTTTCAATATGGTTGGATAATTGTTTGAAAGCGTATTTCAAAATGGCCTTAAGGGCTATTGTGAATGTGGTCTTCAAGATGGCCTGATGATTGTTTGAAATCGACTTTCAAAATGGGCACAAGCATTTCTTTAAATGCGGCCTTCAAGATGGCTTGATAATTATTTGAAAGCAACCTTTAAAATGGCCACAAGGGCTATTATAAATGTGGCCTTAAACATGGCCTTAAGGGCTATTTTAAATGCAGTCTTCAAGATGGCCAGATGATTGTATGAATGCGGCCTTCAAAATGGCCTCAAGTGTTGTTTTGAATGTCACCTTTTGGATGGCTTGATGATTCTTTGAAAATGGCATTCAAAATATGTCAAGGGTTGTTTTGAATGTGGCCTTCAAGAAGGCCTGATAATTGTTTGAAAGCGGCCTTCAAAATGGCCTCCAGGGCTATTTTAAATTCGACCTTCAAGATGGACTGATGACTGTTTTAAAGCGGCCTTCAAAATGGGTGCATGGGTTATTTTGAATACGGCGTTAGAAATGGCCTCAAGGGCTATTTTAAATGCAACCTTCAAGACAACATGAAAATGGCATGAAAGCGGGCTTTAAAATGACCTCAAGGGCTATTTTGAATGCAGTCTTCAAGTTTGCCCGATGACTATTTGGAAGTAGCTTTCAAAATGGCCTCAACGGTCATTTTGAATGTGGCCTGCAAGATGACTTGATAATTGTTTGAAAGTGACTGTCAAAATTGGGCTTAGGGGCTATTCTGAATACGGCCTTTCACATAACTTTAAGGGCTATTTTGAATGCACTCTTCAAGATGGCCTGATAATTGTTTGAAAGCAGCCTTCAAAATGACCTCAAGGGCTATTCAAAATGCAGCCTTCAACATGGCCACAAGCTTTATTTTGAATACAGTCCTCAATATGGCCTGACGATCGTTTGGAAGCGGCCTTCAAATTGGTCACAATGGTTGTTTCGAATGTGGCTTTCTGGATGCTCGGATAATTGTTTGAAAGATACCTTCAAAATTATGTCCAAGGTTATTTTGATTGTGGCCCTAAGGATGGCTTGATGTTTGTTTGAAAGTAGTCTTCAAAATGGAGTCAAGGGCTATTTTGAATGTGGTCTTCAAGTTGGCCTAATAATTATTTGAAAGCGGATTTCAAAATGACCTTAAGGGCTAGTTTGAATGCAGCGTTCAACATGGCCACATGGGTTATTTTGAATACGGTATTCAAGATGCCCTGATTATCATTTGAAAGCGACCATCAAAATGGCCTTAAGGGTTATTTTGAATGTGGCCTTTGGGTTAGCTTGATGATTATTTGAAATCGGCCTTTAAAATGGCCACAATGGTTGTTTCAAATGTGGCGTTCTAGATGGCCTGATAATTGTTTGAAAGGGACCTTCAAAATTGCCTTAAGGGCTATTTTGAATGTGGCCCTTAAGATGACTTGATGATTATTTGAAAGTAGCCTTCAAAATGGACTCAAGGGTTGTTTTGAATGTGGTCTTCTGGATGACCTGATAATTGTTTGAATAAGGACTTCAAAATGGCCTCAAGGGCTATTTTGAATGCGTCATTCAACATGGCCTCAAGGACTATTTTGAAAAATTGGTCTTCAAGATGGCCTAATGATTGTTTAAAAGTGGCATTCAAAATGGCCTCAAAGGTTGTTTTGAATGTGGCCTTCAAGACGTCTTGATGATTGTTTGATAGCGGCCTTCAAGATAGCTTGATGATTATTTAAAAATGACCTTCTAGATAGCCTAATTAATTTTTGAAAGCAACATTCAAAATGGGCTCAAGGGTTGCTTTGAATGTGTCTTTAAGATGGCCTGATAATTATTTGAAAGCGGTCTTCAACTGGACTCAAGGTCTCTTTTAAATGCGGCCTTCAAGATGGTTGAATAATTGTTTGAAAATGGATATCAAAATGGCCTCAAGGGCTATTGTGAATGCGGTCTTCAAGATAGCCTAATGATTTTTTAGAATCAGCTTTCAAAATGGGCACAAGCGTTCCTTTGAATGCGGCCTTCAAGATGGCCCGATAATTGTTTGAAAGTAGCCTTCAAAATGGCCTCAAGGGCTATTCTGAATGTTGTCTTAAACATGGCCTCAAGGGTTATTTTGAATGCAGTCTTTAAGATGGCTAGATGATTGTATGAAAGTGGCCTTCAAAATGGCCTCAAGTGTTATTTTGAATGTCACCTTCTGCATGGCCTAATGATTCTTTGAAAGTGGTATTCAAAATACGTCAAGGGTTGTTTTGAATGTGGCCTTTAGGAATGTTTGATAATTGTTTGAAAGTGGGCTTCAAAATGGCCTCAAAGGTTTTTCTGAATGTGACCTTCAAGATGGACTAATGATTGTTTGAAAGCGGCCTTTAAAATGGCCGCATGGGTTATTTTGAATGCGACATTAGAAATGGTCTTAAGGGCTATTTTAAATGTGGCCTTCAGGACGGTCAAAATATGGCATGAAAGCGGGTTTCAAAATGGCCTCAAGGGCTATTTTGAATGTTGTCTTCAAGTTTGCCTGATGACTATGTGGAAGCAACTTTCAAAATGGCCTCAACGATCATTTTGAATGTGGCTTGCAAGATGGCCTGATAATTGTTTGAAAGCGGCCATCACAATTGGGCTTAGGGGTTATTATGAATGCAGCCTTCAACATGGCCTCAATGGCTATTTTGAATGCGTTCTTCAAGATGGCCTGATAATTGTTTGAAAGCAGCCTTCAAAATGACATCAAGGACTATTCTAAATACGGCCTTCAACATGGCCACAGGGGTTATTTTGAATATGGTCCCCAAGATGGCCTAATGATCGTTTAAAAGCGGCCTTCAAAATGGCCAAAAGGATTATTTTGAATGCGGCCTTCGGGATGGCCTGATGATTGTTTGAAATCGGCATTCAAAATGGGTCTGATATCAAGTGCAACACCCCCTTGATGGGACACTCAAGAGGGGGAATCAAAAACCTCCAAAAAGTGAATTGATTTTGCCCCCCGAGTGTCCCATCAGGGGGCAAGGCACGTACAATTTCATCCCTTCAAAATGGGTACAATGTTGGTTCAAAAGTGGCGGGATGGCTGGATAATTGTTTGAAAGCAACCTTCAAAATTCCCTTAAAGGAGATTTTGAATGTGACCCTAAAGATGGTTTGATGATTGTTTGAAAGCAGCCTTCAAAATGGATTCAAGGGTTGTTTTGAATGGGGCCTTCAAGATGGCCTGATAATTGTTTGAAAGAAGTTTTCAAAATGCCCTCAAGGGCTATTTTGAATACAGCCTTCAATATGGCCTCAAGGACTATTTTGAATTTGGTCTTCAAGATGGCCTTATGATTGTTTGAAAGGGGCAGTAAAAATGGCCTCAAGGGTTGTTTTGAATGTGTCCTTCAAAATAGCCTAATGATTATTTGATAGCAGCCTTGAAGATGGTGTAGAGGGTTGTTTTAAATGTGGCCTTATAGAAGGCGAAAGCGACCTTCAAAATGGCCTTAAGAGCTATTTTGAATGCGGTCTTCAAGATGGCCTGATGAATGTTTGGAAGTGTCTTAAAAAATGACTTCAAGGGTTATTTTGAATGTGGCCTTCAAGATGGCCTGATAATTTTTTAAAAGCTGCCATCAAAATGGCCTTAAGGGCTATTATGAATATGACCTTCAAGATGGACTAATGACTATTTGAAAGCAGCCTACAAAATAGCCGCATGGGTTGTTTTGAATGTGGCCATTGAGCTAGCCTACAATTGTTTGCAAGCAGCCTTCGAAATGGCCTAAAGGGCTATTTTAAATGTAGCCTACAAGACGGTCAGATAATTATTTGAAAGCGGCTTTCAAAATGGCCTCAACAGTTGTTTTTGAATGCGGCCTTTAAGATAACTTAATAATTGTTTGAAAGTGGTCTTCAAAATGGCCTCAAGGGCTATTCTGAATGTTGCCTTCGATATGTCCTCAAGGGCTATTTTGATTGCAGTCTTTAAGATAGCCTGATGATTGTTTGAAAGCAGCCTTCAAAATGGCCATAAGACTTGTTTTGAACGTGTCTTTCAGGATGGCCTGATTCTTGTTTGAAAGTATTGTTCAAAATAGCCTCATGGGTTGTTTTGAATATGACTTTTAGGATGGCCTGATTATTGTTTGTAAGTGGCCCTTAAAATGGTCTCAATGGCTATTTATAATGCGATCTTTAGGATGGCCTGATGATTATTTGGATGCAGATTTTGAAATGGTCTCAAGGGTTGTTTTGAATCCGGACTTCAAGATGGCTTGATAATTGTTTGAAAATGACCTTCACAATGGTCTCCAGGGCTATTCTGTATGCGGCCATCAAAATAGACTCAAGGACTATTTTGAATTCGATATTCAAGATAACCTAATGAATGTTTGAAAGCAGCCTTTAAAATCCCCTGAAGGGTTATTTTGAATTAGTCCTTCAAGATGGCTTGATGAATATTTTATAGCGACCTCCAAGATGGCCTGATAATTGTTTTAAAACGTCCTTCTAGAGGGCCTGATTATTGTTTGAAAGCAGGCTTCAAAATGGGCTCTGGGGTTGTTTTGAATGTGGCTTTAAGATGGCCTGATAATTGTTTGAAAGTGGCCTTTTAAAAGGGCCTCAAGGCCTATTGTGAATGCGGCCTTCAAGATGTACTGATGACTGCTTGAAATTGGCCTTCAAAATGGCCGCATTAGTTGTTTTGAATACGGCATTAGAATTGGCCTGATAATTGTTTGCAAGTAGTGTTCCAAATGACTTCAAGTGCTATTTTAATTATAACCTTCAGGATGGTCAAAAAATTGTTTAAAAGCAGACTTCAAAATGTTCTGAAGGGTTATTTTGAATACGGTCTTCAAGATGACTTGATGACTATTTGGAAGTGGCTTTCAAAATCACCTCATGGGTCATTTTGAATGTGGCCTGAAAGATTGCCTAATAATTGTTTGAAAGTGGCATTCAAAAAGGCCTCAATGGTTGTTCTGCATGTGGTCTTCAATATGGCCTCAAGGGCTATTTTGAATGCGGTCTTCAAGATGACTAGATAATTGTTTGAAAGAGGCCTTCAAAATGGGCTCAAGGGCTATTTTGAATACGGCTTTCAACATGGCTTCAGGGGTTATTTTGAATACGGTCTTCAAGATGGCCTAATGATTGTTTAGAATAGGCCTTCAAAATGGCCTGAAGGGTTGTTTTGAATGTGGCCTTCTGGATGGCCTGATGATTGTTTGAAACTGGCCTTCAAAATGGCCTCAAGGTTTATTTTGAATGTGGCCCTCATGATGGCTTAGTGATTGTTTGAAAGCAGCCTTCAAAATGGACTCAAGGGTTGTTTTGAATATAGCCTTCAAATGGCTTGATAATTGTTTTGATACAGATTTTGAAATGGTCACAAGGGTTATTTTGAATGCAGTCTTCGAGATGGCCTAGTAATTGTTTGAAAGCAGCCTTCAAAGTGGCCTCAAGGGCTATTCTGAATGCGGCTTTCAAAATGGAATTAAGGACTATTTTGAATTCGGTCTTCAAGATAGCCTAATGATTGTTTGAAAGCGGCCTTCAAAATCCCCTAAAGGGTTGTTTTGAATCAATCCTTCATGATGACCTGATGAATGTTTGATAACGACCTTCAAGATGGCCTGATGATTGTGTTAAAACGTCCTTTTAAATGACTTAATTATTGTTTGATAGGAGTCTTGAAAATGGGCTCAGGGGTTGTTTTGAATGTGGCTTGAGGATGGCCTATAATTGTTTGAAAGTGGCCTTTAAAAGGGCCTCAAGGGCTATTGTGAGTGCGGCCTTCGAGATGTACTGATGACTGTTTGAAAACATCCTTCAAAATAGCCGCATGGGTTATTTGAATGCGGCATTAGAAATGGCCTGATAATTATTTGCAAGGCAGTGTTCTAAATGGCCTCAAGGGCTATTTTAATTGTGGCTTTCGAGACGATCAGAAAAATATTTGGAAACAGACTTCAAAATGTTCTTGAGGATTATTTTGAATGCAGTCTTCAACATGACTTGATGACTATTTGGAAGTGGCTTTCAAAATCGCCTAATGGGTCATTTTGAATGTGGCCTACAAGATGGCTTAATAATTGTTTGATAGTGGCATTCAAAATGGCCTCAACGGTTATTCTGAATGTGGCCTTCAACATGGCCTCAAGGGCTATTTTGAATGCGATCTTCAAGATGGCCAAATAATTGTTTGAAAGGGGCCTTCAAAATGGGCTCAAGGGCTATTCTGAATGTGGCCTTCAACATGGCCTCACGGGTTATTTTGAATACGATCTTCAAGATGGCCTGATGATTATTTGAAATAGGTGTTCAAAATGGCTTCAAGGGTTATTTTCAATGTGGCCTTCTCGATGGCCTGATGATTGTTTAAAACTAGCCTTTAAAATGGCCTCAAGGGCTATTTTGAATGTGACCCTCATGATGGTTTGATGATTGTTTGAAAGTAGCCTTCAAAATGGACTCAAGGGTTATTTTGAATACGATCTTCAAGATGGCTTGATAATTGTTTGAAAGAGGCCTTCAAAATGGCCTCAAGGGCTATTTTAAATTCGATTTTTTAAGATGGCCTAATGATTGTTTGAAAGTGGCTTACAAAATGGCCTCAATGGTTGTTTTGAATGTGTCCTTCAGGATGGCTTGAGGATTGTTTGATAGCGGCCTTTAAGATGGCCTCATAATTATTTAAAAATGGCCTCCTAGATGGCCTAATTATTGTTTGAAAGCCACCTTCAAAATGGCCTTAAGGGTTGTTTTGAATGTGGCTCCAAGATGGCCTGATAATTATTTGAAAGTGGCTTTTAAAATGGCCTTAAGGGTTGTTTTGAATGTGGCCTTAGAGATAGCCTAATAATTGTTTGGAAGCGGCCTTCGAAATGGCATCACGGGCTGTTTTAAATGTAGTCTTCAAGATGGCCTAATAACCATTTGAAAGCAATGTTCCAAATGGCCTCAAGGGCCATTTTTAAAGTGTCATTCAAGACGATAGGAAAATTTAAAATGTCCTCAAGGGCTATTTTGAATGCGGTCTTCAAGATGGGCAAATGATTGCTTGGAACCAGCTTCCAAAATAGCCTCAAGGGTTATTCTGAATGTGGTCTTAAACATGGCCTCATGATTTATTTTGAACACAGTCTTTAAGATAGCTTGATGATTGTTTGGAAGTGGCCTTCAAAACGGCCTCAATGGTTGTTTTGAATGTGGTCTTCTGGATGGTCTGATAATTGTTTCAAAGCAACCTTCAAAATTAACTCATGGGCTATTTTGATTGTGGCCTTCAAGATGACTTGATGATTGTTTGAAAGTAGCCTACAAAATGGACTCAAGGGTTGTCTTTAATTCGACCTTTAAGATTACCTAATAATTGATTGAAAGAGGCCTTCAAAATGGCCTCAAGGGCTATTATGAATGTGGCCTTCAACATGGCCTCAAGGACTATTTTGAATTCTGTCTTCAAGATGGCCTAATGATTGTTTGAAAGTGGCCTACAAAATGGCCTCAAGGGTCATTTGAAATGTGTCCTTCAGGATAGCCAGATGGTTGCTTGATAGCGGCCTTCAAGATGGCCTGATGATTGTTTAAAAACGGTCCTCTAGATGACCTAATTATTATTTGAAAGTGGCCTTTAAAATGACCTCAAGCGTTGTTTTGAATGTGTCTTCAAGATTACTTGATAATTGTTTGAAAGTGGCCTTCAAAATAACCTCAAGAGTTGTTTTCAATGCGGCCTTCAAGATGGACTAAAGACTGTTTAAAAGCTGTCTTCAAAATGGCCACAAGGGTTGTTTTGAATGCGGCCTTAAAGATGGCCTGATAATTTTTGAAAGCAGCCTTATAAATGGCCTGAAAATTGTTTGAAAGTTGCGTTCCGAATTGCCTCAAGGGTTATTTCAAATGTGGCCTTCAAGATGGTTGAAAATTGTATGAAAACGACCGTCAAAATTACCTCAAGGATATCTTGAATGCGGTCTTCAAGATGACCTGATGACTTTTTGGAAGCGACTTTCAAAATGGCCTCAAGGGTCATTTTGAATGTGGCAAGCAAGATGGCCTTATAATTGTTTAAAAGCAACCTTCAAAAGGGCCTCAAGGGCTATTTTGAATGTGGCCTTCAACATGGCCTTAGAGTTTACCTTGAATACGATCATCAAGATGGCCTGGTGATTGTTAGAAAGCGGCGTTCAAATGGCCTCAAGGGTTGTTTTCAATGTGGCCTTTAGGATTTCCTGATGATTGTTTGAAATCGGCCTTTAAATTAGCTTCTATGGTTGTTCCGAATGTGGCGTTCTAGATGGCCTGATAATTGCTTGAAAGTGACCTTCAAAATTGCCTTCAGTGCTACTTTGAATGTGGCCCTCAAGATGGCTTGATGATTTATTGAAAGTTGCCTTCAAAATGGAATAAAGGGTTGTTTTGAATGTGATATTCATGATGGCCTGATAATTGTTTGAAAGAAGCCTTCAAAATGGCCTGAAGGGCTATTCTAAATGTGGCCTTCAACATGGCCTCAAGGACTATTTTGAATTTGGTCTTCAAGATGGCTTAATGATTGTTTAAAAGCAGCATTCTAAATGGCCTCAAGGGTTGTTTTGAGTGTGGCTTCAAGATGACTTGATAATTTTTTGAAGGTGGCCTTCAAAATGGCCTCAAGGGCTGTTTTGAATGCGGCCTTCAAGATGGACCGAAGACTATCTGAAAGCAGAGTTCAAAACGTACGCAAGGGTTGTTTTGAATGTGGCCTTCGAGATAACCTGATAATTGTTTGAACACGGCCATCAAAATGGCCTTAAGGGTTGCTTTGCATGCGACCTTAGAAATGGCTTGACAATTGTTTGAAAGTAGCATTCCAAATGGCCTCAAGGGCTATTTTAAATGCGGCCTTCAAGATGGCTGGAAAATTGTATGAAAGTAGCCTTTAAAATGGCCTCAAGGGCTATTTTGAATGTGGCCTACAAGATGGCCTGATAATTCTTTGAAAGCGGCCTTCAAAATGGCCTCAAGGGCTATTCTAAATGCAGACTTCAACCTGGCCTCAATTACTATTTTCAATGTGGTCTTCAAAATGGGTTGACAATTACTCGAGCGCAGCCTTAAAAATGGCTCAAAGGCTATCAGGACCAAAATTTTGACTCGAGTCATGTGATAACATAAGGACAACATAACAACATTTAGGCATCAAGGCTCTAAGTACCAATGGCTTAGGGAGAACAAGTCGGGACTCTAGAAGGTTAGGTATTCCTAGAGAAGTCCTTCCGGATACTTTGGTCACAATGAACCAGTCAAAATACCTTATTATAGCCTCAAAATGCACCATTTCAAGAAAAACCCTAAGCCTTTCACAAAGCATCAACAGGACTTTGAGGGTCCACATCCAAGAACCCACTCATGTTGTTCGTAATTTTTCCAACCTCCATAAGCCTTTTGTTAGTAAAGCATCATAGGTGAAAAAATTATCATTTTGTCATTTTGCCTTCAAAATGGCCACAAGGGTTGTTTTGAATGCAGGCTTAGAGATGGCCTGATAATTGTTTGAAAGCGGTCTTCAAAATGACCTTAAGGGCTATTTTGAATGCAGTCTTCAAGATTTCCTGATGATTGTTTGGAATCGGCATCAAGATGGTCTCAAGAGTTCTTTTGAATGCGGCCTTCAAGATGGCTTGATAATTGTTTGAAAGCAGCCTTCAAAATGGCGTTAAGGGATATTCTAAATACAACCTTAAAAATGGCCTCAAGAGTTATTTTTAATTTGGTGTTCAAGATGGCTTGATGGTTGTTTGCAAGCGTCTTTCAAAATGGCCTCAGGGGTTGTTTTGAATGCTGTGTTCAAGATGGCCTAATAATTTTTTGAAAGTGAACCTGAAAATGGCTACAATGGTTGATTCAAATGTGGCCTTAGAGATAGCTTGATAATTGTTTGAAAGTGTCCTTCAAAATGGCCTTAAGGGCTGTTTTGAATGTGACCTTCTAGATGGATTGAAGACTATTTGAAAGCGGCCTTCAAAATGGCTGCAAGGGTTATTTTGAATGCGGCATCAGAGATGGCATAATAATTGTTTTAAAGCTGTATCCAAATGGCCTCAAGGGCTCTTTTAAATGCGGCCTTCAAGACGGGTTGGAAAATTGTTTGAAATTGGCCTTCATAATGGCTTCAAGGGCTATTTTGAATGCGGTCTTCAAGATGGCCTGATGATTGTTTGGAATTGGTTTTCAAATGGCGACAACCGTTCTTTTCAATGTGGCCTTCATGATGGCCTAATAGTTGTTTGAAAACAGCGTTCAAAATGGCCTCAAGGCTATTTTGAATGCAGTCCTCAAGATGATGGATGGTTGTATAAAAGCAATGTTCAAAATGGCCTCAAGGGTTGTTTTCAATGTGACCTTTAGGATGACTTGATGATTGTTTGAGACCAGCGTTCAAAATAGCCTCAAGAGTTGTTTTCAAAGTGGCCTACAGGATGGCTTGATTATTGTTTGAAAGCAACTTTCAAAATGGCCTCAAGTGCTATATTGAATGCGGTCTTCAAGATGGCTTAATGATTGTTGGGAAGTGTCTTTCAAAATGGCCTCAAGGGTTATTTTAAATGTGGCCTTCAAGATGGCCTAATAATTGTTTTAAAGCAGCCCTTAATATGGTCTCAAGGGCTATTATGAATGCTGATGTGAGAAATCACAAGTATATGAATTGCTCAAGTAATAAAGTGTAAGAGTTGAGTATCAAACCCACGAGGATTGTTTAATTTACTAACTACCAAAATTGTATTAATCTCAATTATATTTGACAAAGCTGAAATTTAAAGAGTTGTTGAAAC
>JAOXJP010248110.1:0-22323 GCA_025762735.1 Platanus orientalis
TTTTTCTATATATATATATATATATATATATATATATATATATATATATATATATATATATATATGATGGCCATCTATCTCAGTTTTAATAAGGTCGACCCATGCATGCACATCCATAGTATGGATATTTTTGGTAAATAAATATTAGAGATATTATTATCATTATCCCATGTAACGACTGTTACCCTTCTGCCGGAATGCAAGAACCAATCAGGATACTTGAGCAGCAAACTTGGTTGTAAGGAGCATCCAATGGAAAACGGCAGCAGCAAAATGGAGGAGGTACCAGTAGAAAAGTTGGAACCAAACATGGCAAGCGGCAGCAGAAATATAGGGGATGTGCCAGTAGAGGAACTCCATCCATCAAAACTCTGACTGCTGGTCGATTTGCATGGAGAGAATTCATAAAACAAAGAATTGCATCTCACGCGTGACAGCAACCCTACGCAACATAGAATCGAACAAGAAGCACTTTGAACCCGAGGTGGTATCGTTAGGCCCTTACCACCATGGCAAACCATACCTCCCGCGGATGCAACAATACAAGATCGTGGCATTGAAATGCTCATTGGCGGCTTTGAAAACATAGGACATCACTACCACCCATTTAAAGAGGAGGCAGATAAATACAAGAATCGGTACCAATGGGTGCAGGACATCCCCAAAGAAGAGGAGGCAGTAAAAAAAAAGAAATGGTACGAATGGGGGCAGGGCATCCCCACAGACGAGGAATTCTCTTGGATGATGTTCATGGACATTTACTTTCTCTAGACTTTTATTCTTGAAACGGTTTCCTTGATGGACAAATCCAAGTCCAACAACTCATCGGACCTCAGTCTTGTTGAACCTATCATGCCTATTTTGTGCATCACTGATTTGCGTCCGTGTATAGGGATTTCATGCTTACGGAAAACCAGTTTTCACTCAAACTGCTCACATTATTTATGTCCATAAAAAAGGAAGTTAGCGTGAACGAAATTTCAGGGAACAAATTAGTTGATAGTCAGATTCAGCAAGATCAGCAACAACAGCAACAAACACCATTATCAAGAGATTCAAAACCTTTGGATATTATCAATAAATTTGTTGACTTATATACAGGAGTTTTCTGGAAAGATCAACAACAGCAGCAACAAACACCATCATCAAAAGATTCAAAACCATTGGATATTATCAATTAATTCGTTGACTTGTTTACTGGAGTTTTCTGGGAAGATTCTTGACTAAAGTCATCAGGACCTGGCCATCAAGAAGTTGAAGATGAAGATCATGAGCCGGTCCATCTTCTCGACTCCCTTAGAAAGAGAACTTTGGGCACGATACCTAAATTTCGTTGTGTCTCGGAACTCAAAGAGGCAGGCATCAAATTCAGGTGCAACGGGAGCCACTACTTTAAGGACGTCTGGTCCGATAGTGGTTGGTTCTGTAGGCAACTCTTTCTCCCCTCCATCCTCGTTGGCATGGACACTAAGTGGACAATCCTCAACTGGATGGCCTATGAGACGGGGGACGGTGGTCCTCCCACTCGTCCGATCACCTCTTATGTCTATCTCATGGATTTACTCATCGACACCGAGAAGGATGTGAAGGAGCTGAAATCTAAGGGTATTCTGTACCATACCCACGGCAGCGATTTAGAACTGGCGGACCTCTTCAATACCTTGACCACTAGCTTAGTTCCGGATTATGATGCATACAATGATACAGAGGAATTCCTTGAGTCTAACTACAAGAACAGATGGAGGGTTTCTTTGGCCAACCTCTATCACACCCATTTTAGTAGTCCTTGGACCACGGTGGCCATTCTAGCTGCTTTTACCCTTCTCTTGCTAGCCATCTTTCAGACTCATTACATCGTTCATCCTCGAAAGTAGCAAATTTCTAGGATTGGGTTCTATACATCATTTCATCTGTCTATCTGTCATTCCATCAATATTCATGCTGGTTGTGTAGTTGGTAATCTATTAAGGAAGAAAATGTTCTGTGATGACAAAGTGCCTGTAGTGTTTATCGTGAATTATAAGTTTGAGACATATTGTGTTGAGAGCAAATCCTCTGTACATTAACTGGAAACTGCCGTTAAAACAGGATACGTATATTAATATACAAAAAATTTGAAATTTCAATTTCAGGCGGGAGTTTAATACATGTATCATGTTGTAAACCTAAAAATGGGCCCACTCTTAGCCACATGTGAGACTTTGAGGGCAGTTTCCAGTTAATGTAATTTAAGCTGCAGAGTATTTACTTTCTATTGTGTCAATCAATGGCACAGCTAGATAGGCATATGTCAGCACAGACAATCATTCTCCTTAATTTAAGAGCCCTTGCTACCCTCCCAAAAAATATAGAAAGAAAATGTTTTGTGATGAAAAAGTGTTCTGTGCTGTGTGTGGTGAATGATAAGCTGACATGTATTGTGTTTGGGGTTAAAAATGTCCAAAAAAGTGTTCAAATGAAAATGTAGTGAGAAGAATTTTGTCCTGCCTCCCTTAACCAACCTTGGGCCACTGCGTCAGGAGATGGACACGTCTGCCGAAAAGTGATAAGTGCCCCCTTCCAAAAAAGAAAGAAGTGGAAATCACCTTTCAGTGTTGGTGTGTCCACCCCGACTCCCAATAGACCAAGCATTCGTTAACACAGAGAGGGACAAAATCCTTTCTAAAAAAGTAGGTGTTCAAAAAGAGATCAAATTAAAAAACCCATAATATGCCAATCAATGGCACGCCTATAGAGCCCTGTGTCAATACAGACAATCATTCTCCAAAAAATAAAATAAAAAAATAAAGAAAAAATATGAACTTTGCTTTTTAAAGGTTAATTTCATGGACTCTTAAATAATTTTGATGGAGTGATGGATTTATGACTGTTTTAGTGAATGAGCACTCAGAATCTTCTCCAGTTAATGTCTTACCCATTCGAAAGTGACACATGGTCAAAAATTAAAACATAAAAATACCCATTTCATGTGTTTTAATTTATTTCGTCACGTATCACATTGCAAAATAGGCAAGACGACAAGACATTAACAAAACTTTATCTGACATGAGATGGCAAGGCGTTAACATGACTTTAGCCGACAGGAGATGAATTGTACTTTTTATGTTGCACCCCAAAACCTACACTGCTAAGGTCATCATAAATCGGCACATGACATGACATAATTCATTCATTCATATTCTGTATATTGTTTTATAATTTTTTTTTACTCATTCTTTTTTATTCATATGCAGCGAAATTGCATATTAAAATTATAACTATTCACATTCTCACAAATTGACTTGTAATAAAAACCCATATTCTCATAATCCTTAAAAATAATCTCAAACCATTATCTTGAAAACTAATCCATAACACAAACCAATAGTATGACATAAACTAAACAATCACCAAAAAGTCAAATATCAAATATAAATACTAAAATTCACTAAGGCTACATTTAGCAGCCACCTGAAATGTAATAATTTCATTTGAGTTTTTCACGGCTTTTTTAGCTATAATGAGATGGTTTATAGTGAACTCATTCACATTTGCACCGATTTGTGTTTGATTACATTAGTCATTTCCATTTATAGAAAAACATAAGATGACTTCATTTCTAATTGTAGTTAACAAATCAGTATAAATTTGAATAAGTTCATTACAAACCTTCACCTCATGGCTACGAATGCCTTGGGAAACTCAAATGAAATGATTAAATTATGTGGATGCCAAATAAACTATGACTTATTGTATCTATTGAATTTAAACTAAAATAATTAAATTAAAATAAATAAAATCTATAACTAAAATAACTAAATCAATGTGGCATAATTGAATTCATCTAAAACTTCATCATCTCAAATCCATCTCTAACTGAAGTGCTACACAACTACCTTCTCATCATTTGTAATGTCAAATTAGGGTAGGGAGTTTGAATCATTTCTAATCTGAATGGAGAGGCCTCATTCCATTACTAATAAGAGCGTGGCATGTGGCCTAAAAAGGTGATTGAGTCAGTACATATGGGTCAATGGAGAGCCTTAATTACAATAAATACACAATAGATAGGTAGCTTGTGTATGTATTAATGCACCCCTTTTCAAACATCGTGTCACATTCTGAGTAGAGTTTGGAATGGTACCTATTCAGACTGGTGATAATGTGAAATCGATGGCAAGAGTCCTTGGTATAAAGCTTTTAATGATTGAAGGAGATGGCTCAGTGTAATCAATGAAAGGATGAGAATAATCAACCAAAAATTAAAAAATAAAATAAAATAAAATAAAAAAATAAAGGACAAGGAGTATAATCGTTCTTGTATCAAATATTATGAAAATATGTACATTTTTTTTATGGGGAAAGATATGCTACACCCAATTTGTCTGTCCCGATCCCTATGCATAAAAGGTGAGGTGTACAGGGTTAAAACTGTAAAAACAGTTTTCAAATAATTAAAAATAGGTATCGAAAATTGGGGTTTATAGAGTTAAAAGCATAGAGAAGTGTTCAACTGAATATTTGCTCCCTATTTAAAAGAGGCAGGGAATTCAAAAAACAATTACGTGCCAACATGTGGAGTGGGGACATGGGGAGATAAACAAATTTGGGTGTAGCGGATCCTTTTCCCTTTTTTACCTCTTTTTAAAGACACTTCCCGAGCAGGACCTCAAACTCGGGCTGGAACAAAAGCTTGTAGAAGATGTTCACTGGAAATATGCTTACCGACTTCTCTGGGTTTGGAAACTTTTATGGTGGGCTCCTGTCAAGTTAAACGCTTTCGGACAACTAGAGGAGGAAAATTTAGGTTGCGAGATAAGCAACACAATTCTTGTTATTGAAAGCCTCGAGGGTTAGTGGCCACAAGTTAAAGATAGGTTTTGAAAGATTCTAGAAAAAGATGAGAAAATGGCATGGATTTCTTTCTTAATTATAAGAGTCGTATGTTTGCACAACCAACCAGCCTGTACTGTTTTTTTTTTTTGTTTTGGTAAAACAACCAGCCTGTACTTTAGAATCCATTTTGTATTTGTTGCCACAATCCATCAAATTTTGTAGAATACCATTCGGATTTTTCTTCCATCTCTTGCGAAAATTGTTGCAACGCTGTGGATTCCTCACTCCTGGATATTCGCTCTGCTACCACCTATGTTCTAGTTATTTTCCGCCTTTATAAATGTCTAAAAGACATAATTCCACTTGGTCTTTATACTCTGAAAGGTCAGCATCGCCATGAAATCTCAAAGCCAAAGCTGATCAGGTATCTTTTCTTACAGGAATATTTTCATCCACCCGTTTAAATTAACAAATGACATGGAAGTCCCTGAAAAATGTTTTGGTTTTTTATTCCTACAAATTTCTTCTGTCTCTATTCCCCACCCTCTTTCCCTTCTAAATAATGTTGGCAAACTTTTCATACGTTTTTCATGAAGCTAGGCAGGAATGAATAATAAAAAAGCATGCTTTTAAGAGCTAAAGAACCGGTGATTTTTAATCACCGAAAGGATGTTCTGTCCATGATGTACAGTTTCCCATCACATAGGGTGTGGGCCCCATACAAAAAGTCCGTGGGGCCACACCCCCTGTGAAAGGGCAAAGGGACAGATACCATTTCTCAATTAATTATTCATTTTTTGTTTGGTTTGTATATTGAATGTTGCAGTTGATGATGAATAGGGGCAGAGGAGTCTGTGTCTATAATATATAGCATACATCGTGACTTTGGGATAAAGATTTTTAAGATGAAAGGACTGGTGGATGTTGAAGGGAATCAATTTCTTAGTAGTAATGTTGATCGAAGTGATCACTCAACACCAGAAGGTCTTCTTGTTGAGATACAATCCTTAGTGACGTTGGATCAGCTGACAAGCTTCAAAAGCTAACCGACGAGGCTGCTGCGTCAACCTGATTAGCTCCAATATATATATGGGGGTAGGGCTAACACATAGGCCCAACCCAGCCCAAAAATGACCTGAAAACACTGAACCCAAGCTTAAGCTTGAAGGACCCGTTGCTCAAGCTTAAGCACCGGTTTTAAGTGTAGACCATGCTCAAGCTGACCTTGGCCTGGCCTAAAGCTTAATTAGGATGCAATGCATATAGCCCAAGGCTCGATACTTTATACATACATTCTTCTTCTTCTTCTTCTTTTTGTTAATTTTCAGTTTAATGTGATGATTTAATATGAGCCAAGACCAGATTTAACTTGGGCCATGCTTGGGCCTAGGGTGGAAAAACTTGCCAGGCCAAGCTGAACTAGCCGAATGGCCTTTTCAGGGCTTAGTGCCTAGATAATTTCTTGAGCCAAGCCAATCTGGCTGCAGCCCACATATCTACCAAGCTAGCCAGTCTTGAGCTACCTATTTCGAAAAAATAACTGAAATTCGCCTCAAGTTTGGAATTCCCAAGACCATTGTGCCAACCCCCAAATTATGGAACTGCCACTGTGCCAACCCTCAAGGTCATTGTGCCCATGCATACCCCAAACACTTGTCCGTGAAATCGTCCCCCACTTTTCTAATTGACGCCATCATCAACACAACACCATGCACATAGGCACAGCCCAGCCCAAAAATGACCTGAAAATGCCCAACCCAAGCATAGGCTTGATGAATCCAGTGCTCAAGTTTAAGCACCGGTTTTAAGTGTGGACCATGCTCTGGCTGACCTTGGCCTGGCCTAAAGCCTAGGATGCACACAAGCCCAGCCTAGCCCAAAAATAATCTGAAAACGCCTAACCCAAGCTTAGGCATGACGGACCCAGTGCTCAAGTTAAGCACCGGTTTTAAGTGTGGACCATGCTCAGACTGACCTTGGCTTGGCTTAAAGCCTAGGATGCAATGCACATAGCCCAAGGCTTAGTACTTTATAGGTACATTTATGGCCTTTTTATTCTTCTTTTTCTTTTCTTTTTGTTAATTTTTAGTTTAAGGTAATGATTTGATGAGCCTTAAGTCAGCCAAAGACCTGGTTGAGGCCTATAGATTTAATTTGGGCCTTGCTTGGGCCTAGATGTGTAAGAACTTGCTAGGCCAGGCCGAACTAGATAAATGATTTTTACAGGGCTGAGCGCTCAAGCTCACATACCAAGCTTTAGGGTGGGCATTGGGCCACACATTTTGAAGAGAAAAATAACTAAAATTCCTCTCAAGTTTGACTGTAAAATGGTCAAATGGTAGCTATTTTCGGAGGGGTCACTACGAATGGAATATGAGAAATATGCCTATTTGAAATTTAAATTCAAAATTCAAAATTCAAATTTTGGTGTTTGGGCTTTGGGCATGGCAGTTTGTTCAAGCCGGGCCTAATGACCCCAATGTTTAGGCTTTCAAACCAGGATTCAGGGTGAAGGAGCTTGGCCTAGTCTTACCCGAGCTCTTGTACTGGCCAATACAGCCCAGCCCGGCCTATAAAAGCATCTGGACCCGGACTTCAGCCATAGGCTTTTTAATAGCTCTACTTAGGCCTTTAAGTTCGAGCTCCCACAATACACAATGACGGCCCATCTATCCCCGTTTTAATAACGCCTGACCCACCCATGCATGCACACTCATAGTAGGGATTTTTTTGGTAAATAAATATTAGAGATATTATTATCAATTTATCATTATCCCATGTAATGACTGACATTATCTTTTCCCGGAATGGGAGAACCAATCAGCAGGATACTTGAGCAGCAAACTTGGTTGTAAGGAGCGTCTAATGGCAAACGGCAGCAGCAAAATGGAGGATGTACTAGTAGAGAAGTTGGCACCAAACATGGCAAGCGGCAGCAGGAATGTTGAGGATGTGCCAGTAGTGGAGCTCGATCCATCAAAACTCGATCACTGCTGGTCAATTTGCATGGAGAGAATTCAAAAAACAAAGAATTGCATCTCACGCGTGCCAGCAACCCTACGCAACATAGAATCGAACAAGAAGCACTTTGAGCCTGAGGTGGTATCGTTAGGCCCTTATCACCATGGCAAACCACACCTCCAGCGGATGCAACAATACAAGATCGTGGCATTGAAATGCTACATTGGTGGCTTTGAAAACATAAGACATTACTACGACCCATTTAAAGAGGAGGCAGTTAAATACAAGAATCGGTACGATTGGGGGCAGGGCATCCACAAAGAAGAGGAGGCAGTTAAATACAAGAGTCGGTACGAATGCAGGCAGGACATCCCCAAAGAAGAGAAGGAAGTTGAACACAAGAAATGGTACGAATGGAGGCAGGGCATCCCCACAGACAAGGAATTCTCCTGGATGATGTTCATGGACACTTGCTTTCTCTTGAATTCTATCCATGAATTGGTTTTGTCGGCGAACAAATCTGAGTCAAACAACTCCTCGGACCTGAGTCTTGCTCAACCTTTCACGCCTATTTTGTGCATCACTGATTTGATGTCCCTGTATAGGGATTTTATGCTTACGGAAAACCAGCTTCCACTCAAACTGCTCACACTACTTATGTCCATAAAAAGCGAGGTTAGCGTGAACGAAATTTCAGGGAACAAATTAGTAGATAGTCAAATTCAGCGAGATCAACAACAGCAGCAACAAACACCAACATCAAAAGATTCAAAACCATTGGATATTATCAATGAATTCGTTGACATATGTACTGGAGTTTTCTGGGAAGATTGTAGAGTAAATTCATCAGGACCTGGCCATCAAGAAGACGAAGATGAAGAACATGAGCCTGTCCATCTTCTCGACTGCCTTAGAAAGAAAACTTTGGGCAAGATACCTAACAAATCAAAACCCCGAATGCAAATCACCCGCAGCAGATGGTTTAAATTTCGTTCTGTCTCCGAACTCGAAGAAGCAGGCATAAAATTCAGGAGCAACCGAAGCAACTACTTTAAGGACGTCTGGGTCTATAATGGTTTGTTCTGTAGGCAACTCTTTCTCCCCTCCATCCTCGTCGGCATGGACACTAAGCGGACATTCCTCAACATGATGGCCTACGAGACGGGGGACGGTGGTCCTCCTACTCGTCCGATCACTTCTTATGTCTATCTCATGGGTTTACTCATCGACACCAAGAAGGATGTGAAGGAGCTGAAATCTGAGGGTATTCTGTACCATACCCTCGGCAGCGATCAAGAAGTGGCGGACCTCTTCAACAGCTTGACCACCAGCATAATTCCGGATTATGATGCATACAATGATATTGAGGAATTCCTTGAGTCTAACTACAAGAACAGATGGAGGGTTTCTTTGGCCAACCTCTATCACACCCATTTTAGTAGTCATTGGACCACGGTGGCCTTCCTAGCTGCTTTTACCCTTCTTTTGCTAACCATTTTTCAGACTCAGTACACGATTCATCCTCGAAAGTAAGCAAATTTCTAGGGTTAGGTTCTATACAGTATACATCATTTCATCTGCCTATCTGTCATTCCATCAATGTTCATGCTGGTTGTGTAGTTCCTATTCCATTAAGCAAGAAAGTGTTTTGTCTATAAGCCGACACATATTGTGTTTGGGTTCAAAAAAGTGTTCAGGTGTGAAAAAAGCGACACCATATTTAAAAACACATCATGTGTCAATCAATGATACCCCTACATAGGCCTGTGTCAACACAGACAATCATTCTCCATAAATTTTAGAGCACCCCCTAAAAAAAAGAGTAAAAAATAAAAACTAACAAAGAAAAAAGGAAAAAATGTACTCTGCTTTTTAAGGTTTTGATGACTTAAACAATTTGATGGAGTGATGGATTTGTGACTGTTTTAATAAACGAGTACTTAGAATCTTCTCCTGCTAACGTCTTACCCATAACAAAGTGTGACACATGGCAGAAAATTCAAACACGTGAATGACCCATTTCGTGTATTTTAATTTATTTCGCCACATATCGCATTACTGCAAAATAGGCAAGACGACAAGACGTTAACAAGACTTTAGCACAGGAGATGAACTATACTCTTTATTAATTAGCCAAGGGCTAAGGTTGTATAGACCACATACATCCATTAATACTGCTGCATGGATTTTTAATAGACCAAGCACATATTTGTACATCATATTACCAAACTACACTCAAAATGTTTTTCACGTAACTTGTAAATTGTAATGAGTGGCACCATGGAAGTTGTCACGGGTCCAACACTTAGAAATTTTTTTTCTGGAGCGTTATTACTCTGTGCCGGCACTAAGTTGTACACTTAGTCAGCCTTCCCTCTTGTCTCCATCCTAATGCTCACTATGCACACACAGTGCTGCACACTATGGCCTGAAATAGCCTACTGGCCTATTAGCCTGACACCCACCATTGCACACACAGAAAACATACTTAGCTTCACATAGCACACACATATCAAAGGGCATAGCCCAAGTTTATTCCTTTACACAATTAGGGACTTGTCTCACACCCCTTACTTGCCCCAAAGACAAGGGTGGCTAGCCATATTAAGGCCTGCAACTACAACTTCCCTCAGATGGCTCGCAGGCCACCTGTTACAAGAAAAATTGTCCCCAGGTTCGATCGAGACATTCTGTCGAACACCTGGCAGGCATGGCTCCTAGCCTATGCCTAGCCATGCAACTGCCCCAATCACCTACCCACATGTTAACCCCCAGCCGTGCCACATGTGTCACTGCTTGTGTGTCACTTCCTTGGACTGCCAGCACCATCAGAGATTGCTTCCTAGCCAACCCAACCGCCTCCCGTACCTGACCTGGGCGCCAGGCCCATGCACAACCATCAGCATGCATAACTGCCTAGCAGCTTGGCTGCCACCCACCCCCTGACTTGTTCTTGTGCGCACGCCCATGCTCGTGGGCTCACGTGCCCGCGTGCTTGCATGCTAGCGTGCCGCCTAGCTTTCCCGCGCATGCCAACGCCTAACTTCCTGCGCTCGCCAGTGCCATGTGCCAGTGCGACGCGCCTGTGCCGCATGCCTGTGCTACGCTCTTGTTGTGCTAAGCACCTGCTGTGCTGCGTGCCTTTGATGCCTGCGCCCATGCCGATGGTGCCAGTCCCTCCAGCCCACCTGTGTGCCTCCCCTGAGCGCCCCCGCTGCTAAGGCAGCCTGCCTATGTGCATGGGGTTGATGCTCATGCCTTCCTGCGTGCTGGTAACTGACCAGGCTGCCTAGGCGACCTACCCATGCGCAGCCTAGTGTTGTGCTTTTGGCCCACCATGCCCTTGGCTGTCTGGGCCACTGCCCACTCCCAGCCCATGCTGCCCTCCTTGCTGCATGCATTATCACTACCTGGGCCACCCTGCCCATGTGCAGTCTGGCTGTCTGGACCACTGCCCATACACAGCCCCTTGTGCCTTGGTCTTCTATTAGACCTTGCCATGGTCTCCCTCAGACCCTGCCCTAGCCCATAGTTGTTGCTAACCTTAGGCCCTCATATGGCCAGCAACTTGGGCCAAGGTGCTAACAGACCACCCCCACCAGTTAAACCCAACATTCTCGTTGGAGCTGAATCCAAGTATGCCTTTGTTTGTTTCTCAAATTTCCACAGTGCGGTATCCTTCTCCCAACTTGCCTCACTCTCAGGTTGTTTTTCCACTGCACCAAGTAGTATGTCCTCCTGTTCTTCTTGCTATGTCCCATCATCTTGTGGTCAAGTATTCTTTCTACTTCATGTGTGAACTGCTTCCGAACTGTAGGAGGAGCCCTCTTGGAAGTTTGTCTTGTCTCATCTACAAGATTAGGGTGGTATTTCTTCAAGAAATCTATACGAAATGTAGGGTGTACCTTTAGTTTTTCTGGTGACTTTAGTCTGTAAGCAACTTTTTCCACTCGTTTCATCACTTCAAATGGTCCATCATAACGACGAATCAAGTCACAATGTATTGTTTTGCTACTTATCTTCTTCCAAATTTGGGGAGTAAGTTTCAGCAACACTAGATCCCCAACTTGGTATTCAACCAGCCTCTGGTCTATATCTATCCATTTTTTCATATGCCAAACAACTTTAGCTAGGCTGTCCCTTGCTTCTTCTAGCATCTCTTGCTTTGAACGAGCAAATCTATAGGCTGCTGGACAGCTTCCTTAAGCCCTATGTTTAAGTACTTCATGAGGTGTCAAAGGTTGCTGGCCTGTAGCCAACGCAAAGGGACTCTTCCCTGTTGATGAACTCTGATGGAAGTTGTAGCAGAACGGTGCAGTGTCCAACAAGTCTACCCAGTTGTTTTGGCTTGCTGTGACGTAATGTCTCAAGTATTCTTCTAGCAAAGCATTCACCCTCTCTGTTTGGCCATCTGTTTGAGGGTAGTTTGCTATAGAAAACTTTAACTCCGAACCTAACAACCTAAACAAAACAATCCAGAAACGTTCAGTGAAGCGTGTGTCTTTATTAGTCACTGTCTTCTAGAATGCCCCAATGTTGCACCACATGTCTAAAGAAGAGTTGTGTCGACATTTCTGTTGTACAATCATGTGGGGTTGGAACGAAGGTAGCGTATTTAGAAAATAGATCTACTATCACCATGATGGACCTGTATCCTTGAACTTTAGGTAAGTTAAGGATAAAGTCCATTGAAAGACTCTTCCATGGCCTATCTGGTATAGGTAATGGTTCCAATAAGCCTGTTGTCTTCTTTCATTTTGTCTTGTCTTGTTGACAAACAAGGCATGTTTTGACATACATCTCTATGTCCTCCATCTTTGGCCAGTAGTAACTTCTGGCCAACAGTGCATGAGTCCTTTCTTGGCTAGGATGTCCAGCCCAAAGAGAGTAATGCACTTCCTTAAGGAGTTCGTTCCTTAGTCCTCCAGCACTAGGCACATATAGCCTGCCTCCTTTGGCATAGAGAAGGCCATCTTCTTCCCAAAAGTGCCTAGTTACACCATCTTTAACTTGTTATAGCAGCTTTTTACAAGTCTGGTCCGCTTTCATCTCTGCCTTGATCCTTGGTAAGAAGTCCATTTCAATAGCACTTAATGCATCCACAGTCTCCTCTACTTCTTTGCGAGTCAAAGCATCCGCAACCTGATTCAAGCGGCCTGGTTTATATTTGATTTGTAAATCGAATTTAGCCAAGAATTCTTGCCACCGTACTTGCTTTGGTGACAACTTCTTCTATATCTTGAAGTAGGTGGTGGCCACATTGTCTGTGCACACCACAAACTTGGTCCCCAACAGGTAGGGTCGCCACACTCTAAGGCAGTGCACCACTGTCGTCATCTTCTTCTCATGGATTGAGTACCGTTGCTCTGCTACATTTAACTTCCATCTTTCAAAAGCAATAGGCTGTCCTCCTTGCATAAGTACACCTTTGATAACACGGCCTGATGCATCTGTATGCACTTCAAAAGGAAATCTAAAATCAGGTAGTCTCAGCACTGGTTCTGACATCACAACTTGCTTGATTTTATCAAAAGCTTCTTGACATGCTACTGTCCAGCATCACTTTTGATCCTTCTTCTGCAGATCAGTGATAGCAACAACCTTCTTTCAGTATCCTTTTATGAATTGCCTATAATAGTTAGTCAATTAAAGAAAAGAACGTAATTCAGTCACTTTGGTTGGGGTTGGCCATTCCATAATGGCCTTGACCTTTAGTTCATCCTTGCGAACCTGTCCATGACCAATGATATGCCCAAGGAACATGATTCCTTTTTGGGAAAACTCACATTTTTCAAACTTTACATAAAGTTCATGTTGTCTGAGTTTGGTCAACACTTTGGTGAGATGAGCCACATGCTCACTCAAGGTGTCACTATACACTACAATATCGTCTAGGTATACAACCACAAAATGATCAATGTAATCATGAAAAACATCATTCATTAAATTACAGAAAGTAACAGGGGCATTAGTGAGCCCAAAAGGCATTACAAGGTACTCATATGATCCATAGTGAGTCACCATTGTTGTCTTGGGTTCATCTCCCTCTACAATGCATACCTGCCAATATCCAGAGCGCAGATCCAGCTTTATGAAGTAAGTTACCTTTGTCAAACGATCAAACAGATAAGCAACTAATGGAATAGGGTACTTATTTTTTTATAATGACCTTGTTCAATGCTCTATAATCCACACACATTCTCATAGAGTCATCATGCTTCTGCTGGAATAATACTGGTGCTCCATAGGGTGCCTTGGAGGGTTGGATGTAGCCTGCATCTAGCAACTCAGTGAGTTGTTTTCTTAATTCCTCAAGTTCTGCAGGTCCCATTCGGTAAGGTGCTTGTGCTGGTGGATGAGCACCTAGCAGCAAATCAATAGCATGGTCTATGGCTCGCCTAGGAGGCAGCCTTTTGGGTAACTTGGATATCAACATCAACAACCATCCCTTGTATAGGTGTGGCTTCAGAATTTATTGCCTTTATTTTATTAGAGTAAGGACTCACCTTTAACTCCAGCTTGTTGACAACCCGATCTGTCACAAAGTTGTGGGTGGCACCAGTGTCTACCATGGCCAAAACTGTGTGCCGATTCAGAGTGACCTGTACATACATTAGACCCCCACGAGGCATTTATTTGTCTTGTTGAATCGCATTCAACAATTGTAGAGGATTGACACGAGTGGGCTCTTTAGTTTTTGGTTTTTCTTCAGCAACCAATGCACTTAGCTTTTCCTTTTTGGGACAATCACGTACCAAGTGAGATCCTCTACAAAGAAAACAACTTGCATTTTGCTTATTCCCCCCCCTTTCTTGTCTGCCTTGGCCTTGTTTTTCCAATCTTTTTTCTTGTTGTCACTGTTGTGATTGTCTTTGCCATATTTCTTGCCTTCACTTTTGTCTTTAGACTTGGCTTTACTCCCATCTTCAGTGTTACTGGTCTTATAATCAACCAGCCCATCTACAATAGCCATGGCTGAAGGTAGATCTTTCACACCTTGGCGACATAGTTTTAGCCTATGCCTAGCCTTGCAAAAGGGACAAAAAGTTGAAGAGATTATCTTCATCACTCATGTTCTTTACGTCAAACATCAAAGAGGAGAATTGCTTGACATACTCCCTCACTGTGCTTGTACGCTTCAGTTTTCGCAACGACTCATGCGCCACCCATGCAGTGTTGCAGGGTAGGAACTGATCCTTTAGTTCCTTTTTCAGCACTTCCCAAGTGAGTATTCCGGGTTGGCCAGCAGTAGCATCGTCATCACAACAAGTCCTCCACAAAAGTTTTGCATCCCCTGCAAGGTACATGCTAGTCAGTGTGACCTCTTTATCTGGGGTATGAACAACCTTAAAGTACTGTTCCATATCTCATAAAAAGGTTCTCTAGATCCTTGGCATTCCTAGCACCAAGGAATTGTTTAGGTTCAGGAACCTTGGCTTTGTGTGTTGGTTCTGCCCCAACAGGAGACACCCTCAGTGCCTTCTTCACCAACACCAGATCATCTTCATAAGCCTATAGATTAGCCTAGAAGACATCTGTCAAGGAGACTAAGTTAGTGGTCAATACATCCAACTTTGTCTCATAGGCCATGCATTGTTCCAACAATGAAATCTCCAGCTTCTCCATGCACCTTGCCACTTCTACAGCCTGTTGGTCATTGTTGGACAAGCTTGGTCACATGCTCCTTGAGTGCTTCAAGAGCAGTACCACCAGCCATTGTGGAGTTTCTTCAAGCATCGTTACTGCTCTGATACCAAATTGTCATGGGTCCAACACTTAGAAATTTTTTTCTGTAGTGTTACTACTTCATGCCGGCACTAAGTTGCACACTTAGTCAGCCTTCCCTATTGTCTCCAGCCTAATGCTCACTATGCACACACAATGCTGCACACTATGGCCTAGAGTAGCCTACTAGCCTGCTAGCCTGACACCCACCATTGCACACACAGACAACATACTTAACCCACACAGCACACACATATCAAAGGGCATATCCCAAGTTTATTCCTTCACACATTAGGGACTTGTCTCACACCCCTTGCTTGCCTTAAAGACAAGGGTGGCCGGCCATATTAAGGCATGCAACTACAACTTCCCTCAAATGGCTCATAGGCCACCTGTTACAAGCAAAATTGCCCCTAGGTTTGGTTGAGACATTCTGTCGAACATTTGGCAGACATGGCTCCAGGCCTGTGCCCAGCCATGCAACTGCCCCAACCGTCTGCCCACATGTTGACTCCCAGCCATGCCATATGTGTCTCAACCTGTGTGTTGCTTCCTTAGACTGCCAGCACCGTTAGGAGTTGCCTCCTAGCTAACCCAACTGCCTCTCGTGCTTGGCTTGGGCGCCACGCCCATGCACAACCACCCAATAGCCTAGCTGCCATGCTCCCACGTCTGTTCCCGCGTGCGTGCGCCCACACTCGTGCGCTCACGTGCCCGTATGCCACATAACTTTCCTGCATGCTCCAACGCCTAGCTTCCCGCGTGCTTGTGCCACACGCCTGTGTCGTGCACCTGTATGTTGTGCATTGATGCTGTGCTGTGCGCCCATAATGTCTGCATCCATGCTGATGGTGCCAGTCCCTCCAGCCCGCCTGTGTGCATCTCCTAAGCGCCTCCACTGCTAAGGCAGCCTGCCTGTGTGCCTGGGGTTGATGCTCATGCCTCCTTGCGTGCTAGGGACTAGCCAGGCTGCCTAGGCCACCTGACCATGCGCAGCCTGGTGTTGTGCTTTGACTCACCATGCCCTTGGTTGTCTAGGCCACAGCCCATGCTGCTTTCCTTGTTGCATGCATCACCGCTGCCTGGGTCATCCTGCCCATGCGTACCCTGGCTGTCTGGGCCACTGCCCACGCACAGCCCCTACCTTGGTCTTCCATCAGACCTTGTCTTGGTCTCCCACAGACCCTGCCCTTGCCCATGGTTGTTGCTGGCCTTAGGCCTTCATGTGGCCAGCAACCTGGGCCAAGATGCTAAGGTGCTAATAGTTGGATATCTCACAATCATCTCACGGGTTCTATCCCGTTCCAGTTGGGAGATGATAGTGCTTCACCACTTCAACTCGAGCTTTTCAACAACAATCTCTCGGGTTCAATTCTCATTTCCTTCTCCCCCTGTTTTTTTGCTGCAATTGCTTGACTTAGGCCAACAATAACATACCAAGCCCCTTTCTGAATTAGATCCTTCAGGGCCTTTGTTCATTAGATAGCTTGCCGCTAAGCAATAACTTCATATCCAGAAGCTTTCCCCCTTCCATCTAACATTGTACGCCATTATGAATTATGGATTTTATTTCCAATAAGCTTTTGGTTACATCCCAACAAATACATGTCTAGGTGTTGCCTCACTCGAAGAGCTGCGACTCCCTGATAATCTCATCAGAGGTGAAATCTCAATTCCAAGCTCAAGACGATTGACTTTAGCATAAACTATCTCCATGGACCTATTCCAACAATAGAGTTTGGAAAGTTGGAGAATTTCGAGCATCTAATGGCGTGGTTCAATAGCTTGGACGGGAAATTCCTATGAGAAATGGGCTAATGTTGAAAGCTAAAGACTCTCATTATCAACAACAATTTCCTTAGTGGTGAAATTGATGAGCTAAATAAAAAAAATGAATATGATTTGTGTGAGTAGAGAGAGATGATATACCCATTTGTTAATCCTTGTTCAATACAACTTTTATCCGTTTTATGCATTTTATGGGATTTTGATTTCTTCCTCTATTTTATTCAATAGTATACTCACAGAGAGAGAGAGAGAGATGTACCAAGATAATAGAAGCTTGAGCAAAGTTGTTGCTTCTCCTTTGTAACGGAAAGGTAAAAATAAAACTCTTGAGAGATGGAAGAAAGAAGGCTCGTATCGTGAGATAAAAGGGAAAGCAGGAGAGAAGGAAATAAGGATCACGAGATTTGGTTAGATAGAAAGCAGAAAGCGCACAACACAACCCAACCCTCAGGTTGGTGCCTCCAAACTTTTTCCACTTTTGCCAAGCGGTCCGCAGAAACAACCGTTAACAAACCAAACCTATGGTAATATATAATTTTTGTTGTACACTGCTGAAAAAGCGTGGGACGGCAGCACATCCAAACACGGCCTGTGTGGGTGTGCTAGATGATGACGAATGTGAGGAGAGATGGGTATGGTTTGAAAAGTGAGAAACGAAAGGTTTATTTGATCAACTTTCCTTTTTATTAATTGATGTTAAAAATGTTAGGGTATTGATTCTCTCTTTAATGGCCTTATTTTGGCTTTTTGTACGAAATCAACAAACTAAATGTCTTTTTTAATAAAATAGTTAGGAGAACAAAGGTATCTCTTTAACAGAAAAAAAAAAGAATAAAAAGAAGTATGAATTATTGACAATAACTCTGTTAGAAAGAATTTGGGAGAAAGATATTATATAATTAGATTTAAAAATTAGAATAAAAATAATTTTGATAAAAGAGATTTTAGGTATTAAAAGAGGAAAGATCACGTCTGATAGTAAAGTGTGTATTATAGCAAAAGGAACGTTAAGGGGGACAAATTGTCTTATTTATGGAACCCCAATTAATGAAGGAAAATAATTAAGGAAAATGTCAAAAAATAATAATTAAGAGAAATAAATTCATAAAGAAAAAATGCTAGAAGAGACCAATTATTTAGAAAATAAAATAAACAATAGATTTTAATATAGAACGTGCCACATGTAAATTAGTAGAGACAAATTAGAAAAGAACTGAGTATATAAAATAATAATATATATCCTTCCAATTTAATCTAGTAATAGGAAAATTCATTAGATTAAAAATATTATTTTTCAATTTGTAAAAAATCCCTTAAACTAATTATAAGAAAATAAGAAAATAAATTAATTTAAGTAACATAGATAGAAACGTAATAGAAAAATTTTAAGAGAAATGAATTAAAAGGAGAGATCATATGTGATAGGCACGTGTGGTAGACATGTGTGAAGGCAAGTAAAGATAGAGGAATTTGAAAGAGAGATTACTTCAGACATTATGATAATATTTGTTGTTGGGGCTTATATAATTAATAAGATTTCAAGAATAAATTTTTGTTGTTAGGGCTTACAAGATTAAGAAACAGTTTTAAATATTTTAATGTTAATTAGGTGGGGAAAAGAAGTGGTGAAAATGTTAGAGACAAAAAAATTGAATAAATTTGGACGTTAAAGAGTTATTTTAGGAGATAAAAAAACATTGAAATAAAAAATATTGAATTAAAAGGTTTTTTAGAAAATAGGGAAGCATGGATAAAAGAAACTAAGAAAGATTTAGAGTGATATTCCTTACAAAAAAAAAGTGATATTGTGATATATTAATAATAAAGATGTTAAAGGGATTGTGGGAAATAATGTGGAAACTTTATAAAGAAAAAAATTGAATAGATATGAATGTTAAAGAGTTATTTTAGGAGATTAAGATTTAAAGTAATTTTAGAAAATAAGATGAAAATACAAATGGTAACACGTGTGGTGTTACTGTGAGTAAGAGAACAAAGAGAGCTGCTACATCAGAATTCTTTACTTTAGTAGTGAATAATAAGGTGGAGGTTTTAGCAGCAAAAAAATTGAATATATATGAATGTTAAAAAGTTATTTTAGGAGATAAGATTTAGAGTACTTTTTGGAAATAAGATGGATATATAAATGGTAACACGTGTGGAGGAGAGTAAAGAGGACTACCGCATCAGAATCCTTTGCTTTAATAATGAGAAATAAGGTGAAAATTTTAGAGGCAAAAAAATTGAATAGATATAAACGTTAAAGAGTTATTTTAGGAGATAAGATTTAGAGTAATTTTAGGAAATAAGATGAATATATAAATGATAACATGTGTGGTGTCACCGTGTATAGGAGAGCAAAGATGACTGCTACATCAGAATTCTTTGCTTTATTATAGATAGATTATTAAAGATAAATTAGGAAAAAAACTAAATAGATAGTGAAAAAATTTATGAGATAAAAGAAAAAAAAGAAAATTATTACATGACAATGTGTCAAAATCTAACAAGATTTGAGTTAGATTGTTGTATAAGTGTAGAATTTGAATTGGATGTAAAGTGGTACGTCTCAAAAAATAACAAAAATTAAAGAAAAAAGATGGGTTCAAGCCTAATAACGAGTCGATTTGGACTGAGGTCCGGTCCGGGCTTTTGGTCTAATGGCTCCTATTCCTTCCGTATAGACTATGTATTAGAATTGACTTTTCGTAGCCGGTAGGCTTTATACTTTGTCATAGCGCTGCTGCAGTCGCAAAATCCGCAATTCATAGCGAGCAGCTCTAATTACATTTGTAATCTCAAAAAACCATGGCCGCCGTTGCCGTCGCCTGCGCCAGGTCCGCCCATCGCTCCACCTCCATCCGCACTGTAGCGGCCAGAGTTTCGGCCCAGGCCAAAGCCAAAGCCGCTCCTTCTCCATTTCGCTTCTCCAACCACAAACCTCTCTCTCAACGCACCTTCAGGTTTTTTACTTATAAACTCAATTTACTCTTCTTCTTATTTCTCTCTATTATTCATTTATTTATTTATTTTTTATAAATATTTATCTTTAACCTAAATAATAGGTCTCCTGTTGAGTTGAGCTGCTGTGTGGAATCGATGTTGCCTTATCATACCGCCACTGCATCTGCATTGCTCACTTCTATGCTTTCCGTCTCTCGTCTAGGTTATGGTTGGCTTCCTCAAGGTATTCATTCCCTGTCCATATTGTAAGGCTGCGTTTGGCAGCTACCTTTAATGTAATCATTTCATTTGAGTTTCCCAGGCTTTTGAAGCCACAATGGGATGGTTTTGCAATGAAACCATTCAGATTTGCACCGATTTGTGCTTGATAACATTTGTCATTTCATTTTATAGAAAAACCTAAGATGACTTCAATTCTAATTGTAGTTAACAAATCAGTATAAATTTGAATTAGTTCATCACAAATCATCACCTCATGGCTATAAATGCCTTGAGAAAGTCAAATGAAATGATTACATTACAGGTGGCTGCCAAACAGGCTATAATATAGTTGAAAATTCTCAAGAGTTCTATGTAACTTTATTGAGCATAATAATATGATTACTGATTTTGTATTCTTTGTCTTTTTATATACATTTGGAAATCACCTTTTTGTTGCACTAGTTTGATTAGTCGGTATTAGTTTGAGCGAATTTGTGTGGTTTTAGTTTGAGAGTCGGATTTTCCATATAGATATCGTATGGCTTCCTCATTGTTCAACAGTTTTAATCCAGTAATATTCATATTATTTTACAGAACACTATTGTACGAGTTGGGAATTACATTTCATGCTTTGTCAATTAAGAAAATGTTATTGTCCTTTCCCTCAAGGGGCTGAGAATATGATGCCCTCGAGGTTATTTGATTTTATGCTGCAAAATCTAGTGAAACTTTTTTTTTTTTTTTCTTTCCCATAGAGAATAGATTTATGTCAATTTTTTTTTTAAGTGGGGATGTACAAATGGTCCTTCCGTGTCGGATGTAGGAAGTGAAAGCGAAACTGGCATTGTCTTGAGATAGTGGCTTCCATGAAGCACAAATTCATGCTGAAATGTTTGGTCCAAGTCTTCTAACCTCATTTTATTTTATTTTTCCTTAAGATTTTCTTTGTGCAGTTCTACAAATTCTGCCATTTCACAAGGTTTCATATAGTGGGTTGAAGTTAAATGCAAAGATAATGGATTACAATTTGTTCTGAAAGAGTTTGGTCACACTAGGGTTGTTCAAGCATTCATGTTTTGATGGTTATAATGTGGTCTTTGGTCCTTAAAACATGTCACTGTTTATATGACTGATTAGTAAAGTGCTTGGATTAAAGGAAGGGTTCACAAGTGGATTTTTATATATAGGATTCTAAATTTAAGTTCAGAAGAGGGGGTTGTGCTTTTTATCTATTTTCATGAGAATTGAAATAGTCCTATTACCTATGTGTGATTCAGAACAATAGAGATGATACCAAAATCGATGGAAGCAAGAATTTAAATTAAACAATCCAAAATTCGATTCTTTACACACTTTCAAGCAGCCAAAATTTTAAGAAAATATAAGACTTGAGGGAAAGAATTAGAGAGGGATTTAGAAGAGATTAGGGAAGAAAAAAAGGAAATAACCCATAAGGGAAATTTTGGACAGATCCACAAAATTATTAAAATACCCCTACTCGTATGTCAGAAAATTCTGATAAATTGCACGGTGTTAGATAAGTCATAAAGGTATTCCCATACAAAATTTCGTCAAATTCTGATCAATTTTGATATAGAAAATTATATAAACTCAGACCTGCCGTATTTCTTTAATGGAGTTTCAGTAACTTAGTCTTTGATGGTATTGATATCAGCACCTTAGATGTAGATTGAAAATGAGATAAACTAGAGAAAAAGAAGAAAGGAAGAAGGAAGAAAAGAGAACAAGGTATAAAAGAAAATGGGAGAAGAAGAAGATCGAAGAAGAAATAAAAGGGAGGAAGAAGTTAGAGACTAGGGAAGAACCCTAAGGGTATTCACAAGGCTACACCATGGGAAGGGAAGAAGA
>JAOXJP010248118.1:0-22322 GCA_025762735.1 Platanus orientalis
ATGCATCGGACAGCATGAAAGTGGGGTTAAAGTACAGTTTCCCTCCTTTTCCCATGGTTTACCTTGTAACAGACAAGACCTAAATGAAAAGGTAGGAAAGCTCTTTGACTTGCTGAATGGGTTAGGTAAATGGATAGCTAGGTAATGGATCACGGGTGATAGGTCATCGAAAAATGGGTCATGAGTAAATGGAACACAGGTAAATGGGATGGCTAAATGGATCATGGGCTGGATGATTGGGCATTGGGTCAAGATAACTTGGCTGGGCTACTAGGGTGCTAAGTCTGGTTGGGCTGTTTGTGTGCTAATATGGGCTGCTGCATCAATTGCACAACTTGTTCACTTGAGCTCCAAAATCGCCCAACAAAATTGATGACTCTTTGGCTAGTAGTGGGATCTTCATGAGGCTTTTATATGTGGGACATTCTTTGCTGGTGTAGATCTCTTGTTTTTGCTGTTAGATTTCTTCTTTGCCCTTGCTGTGTATTTTGTTCCCCCCCCCTTTTTTTTAATAAATTTCTTTTTACTTGTATTTGAAAAAGAAAAACATGAGAAAAAGAGGTTGCATCTCGTGGCGATGGACTCCCTTATCCTTCTTGCTGGTTTCAATTTAGAACTACTAGCATCTGTTTGTTGCATCTTTATTTCTGACCATCGGCTACTTACTGGATCATCTACTGCTTTGGGTTACACCATGGAAATTGATTCTTGATTATAAGAAGCTAAAGGATAAAGGAAAACCTGCATGTAAGAGAGAAAAAGAAATGTAAAATTCAATTTTAGTTGTTGCTTTTGGAAGGATAATGGCAAGAGTTCTATGGTATTACCCTGCCCGGTTGGCTTAAAAAACTAACAAGGTGGAGACTTAAGTTTTCTATGAATGAATATCCAGTTTTGCCTTTTCATTTCTTTGTTGTCTATTGTGGGCTCAAGGAATTAGGGGGCCTATGGATTCTTTCTAATACCACAAACATCTTTAGATTTTATTACAGGTCTTGATACTTTTATAGGCATACTAGCACCAAGAAAATAGCAAATAAATGGGTTAAAGAGGGATGTTTGATGTTTTCAGGCTTTATCTGTACATTGGAAATTGTTTTAGCTTCTCATTTTGTTTGTTTTAGCAAAACCATTTTATTTATCAGCCATTAGATAAAGGAAAAGGGTTCCCAAAATGCATTACTATTCCAAGTAAAAATATCATAAATAAAACCTTCTCTGACTTTATCATCCTCTATTTACATGGCTTGCTATTTTAACCTCAGTCATGGCTAGTTCTTGTAATTATTCTTTGTGGTTTATACCTAAGTGTTATATTTACATCATTCACTCTCCATATTGTTTGTACTATGACCTTTGAGGTTTGTTGTTCTCTTCATTACTCATTTTCTTAGGGAATTATGGCATGCCATTGATTGACACCTGCACAATTCTTTCAGGTTTTCCCTCTTTTCAAAATTTTTAGACAATTGAGAAGAAAAAAGAAAGGCTTAAGTAGATATCCATGGCCAAGGAACAATTACAAGTGCTTGATGCCCTCGATGCAACGAAGACACAATGGTATCACTTCACCACAATTGTGATTGTCAGCATGGGGTTCTTCACTGATGATTGCGATATGTTCTTCATCTCATTGGTCACCAAGTTGCTTGGTCACAAATATTACCATGTTGATGGTGCAGCAAGGCCAGGAACTTTGCCAAAGTATCAGCTGCAGTGAATGGTGTTATGTGGTACACTAGCTTATTAGGGCTTTTATGTGGTCAAGATTCTATATGGATAGTAGATAAAAATTTGTATATATTTTTATTTAGAATATGGAATGTAATTTAAAGAAGCATGTCAAATTTTATATATTTTATGTAAAATCAAATAAAGTTTTAAAATATTAATTCATATTTTTCTTGATTTGTGGTTGTCGTTTCATTTATATTCCCTAATCAAAATTGAAATTAGAAAGGTGATATTTTTTTTAGCAAAAAAATTGCTTTTTCGCGTCAACTAAACTTACTGCAAAAAAATACCTTTTTGTGTTAACTAAAGTTGTCGCCAAAATGCCTTTTTGTGTCAACTAAATTGTCATAAAAAATACATTTTCATGTCAGCTAAAGTTGCTAAAAAAAAACTTTCACACCAACCAAATTTGCAGCAAAAAATAATCTTTTTACATCACCTAAAGTTGTCTTTTTGTGTCAACTAAAGTTACGGCAAAAAGTTAATTTTTTTCGTCAACTAAGAGTTAACGCAAAACTATTTTAGTTGTCACCAAAGAATCTTCTTTTCCTCGACGAGTAGCTAAGTTGATGCAAAGACTTTTTACGTCACAACTTACTGCATCAAGCTACGTCAACTAAAATGTTGACGACAAAAGTACCTTTTGCGTCAAATGTAGTTGACATGAAAAATATTTTTTCTTGTAGCATAAGAATCAATATAGTCCAAATGTTCTCATTTGAATTTTCTTAAGTCCACTTAATCCAATAATTATATTTCAATAATTACGGAAGCGTATCCAAAATTCACTAATCTCATATATTCAAATAAAAAATGCAGATACATAATCTAAAGGCCAAAAAAATCATAATAGTCCAATAGTATCATATTAAAAAAGAGATATCACTAGGGTGCTCTCTCACCCAAATATATAAAGAGAAACATCTACTAGTCTGAAAATATGTTCCTAACACAAAGAGGGTCCCAAAATGTCTAAAATAAGGATAAGAAAAACGAGAAAAAGTTGTGGATGTCATAGCAAGCCTCTCAAATGGAGGACCTATAACAATAGTCAGTCTAAAAAATAAATGGTTAGGTTAGTCCTAGCCTGTAAGAAATCTAGCAGACTATAAATAATTTGAAACAAAGCACACATCTGAATACTGGTATGTCCAAAGGTCAATACGAAGCTAAACAGGTATCAAAGTATTAATCATAATCATGCTAGTACAATAATATTAATAATCACATGTCAGATAGAAACCAATGGTTCAATACAACGATCTAAGTTCGAATAATAATTCAATATGAATGTCAAAGCTCACAAATTTGATGGCATATGTTAGTTTCGAGAGATCCAATGTTCTATATTTTGAAGTGTTCAGAATTCAATGTTCAAAGTGTTTAGAGTCCACATGGTTCACAATGTTCGAAATTCAATATTCGGAGTTCAAAGATTCAAGGTGTTTTAAGTTCAATATTCACAATGTTCAAAGTTCACAAGGTTCAATATTCAAAAGAGTCTAAAATTTAATGTTCAAAAAGGTCCAATGTTCAATGTAAAGTATTAGTATGCTCTACCAACCCCATGGGTAGGATCCTAATCTTATGTCAATCTTCATAAGTAGAGACATTGTCATTGTTTAACCCCAAGGAGAATGGCCAATGTCTTTGTTATAACCCCAAATAAAGGGGCCAATATCTGTGAGCCAAAGAGCATGTCCGAAGTACTTTCTCACACTTACTCTTGTGAGTAGGCCCAAATAATCAAGGACATACTTAGCCCAATGTCAAGGCCCACATAATCAATGGTCACACTTAGCCTAATGACGGGGCCCAAAATGGGTCAAAGGTTTGAAGTCCAAAAAGAGTTTTGCATCAATAAGTCTAAAGGTCCACATAGTTTCAATAATTTAAATATTTTTATAATGTGTAAAGCAATTGTAAGCATCATATTTCAATAAATCAATCATTTCAAAGGCACATGGTTCACTTAGATTCAATATTAATGTATAATTCAATATTCATAAGTCCAGAGCCATAATGATTTACTAAGATTTCACATAGAATCAATGATTCAAGCATGTAATAGGATTAGAAGATTCACATAATTCACACAATCACATAGGAAGCATAGAGTTCAATAGAATTAATGAGTTCAATATATTTCCACATAAATTCACATGTATTCCAATGAATCAAATTATATAGGTTAGCCAATATCACTTCTAGTATTCCAAACAACAAGACAAGGAAAGATTACCTTTCAAATTGATCGCAAATAGAATAGATCTTGAAAGATTTACAACTTCACATAGGTTTTCAGTTCATATTTCACATGTTCTAAAGGATTTCTTAAAAGAAATCAGTCCACACAAAGTTTAAGAATAGTAATCTTTCACAAAACGGGTGTAGATCTAGAGATCAAAAAAGATTCAATGGTTTAAAGTAAAGACATACAAAATTTTCAGAGATTCCATTAAAAAAAGAGTCATCCCAAGTATAAGGAGCATGAAAACTTACTAAACAAGCTGAAAACCATAGATCTAACATGTTTCAATGGATTAAATTCAAATATTTCCAACAATCTCAGAGAATTCCACGGATAACATCACATAATCTAAAATCAAAAGAGGAATTCACCTCAAATCATCCCTAGTAAGCAAGATTTACTAACTAGAGAATCTTAGATTCAATGATTCACAAGGTTCAATGACTTAGAGCATGGATTTTCACATACTTTCAAAGATTTCAAAGAGTTTCCATAAAGATCAAAGAAGTTCAAAGAGAATTTACATCATCAAACCCATAGTAAAAAAAGATTTATCACCAAAGCACAAATCTAAGGTCTCCAAGCAAAAAACCTTCACTTCAACCTCTACTCACACCTTGCTCTATAAAATTGGTATAGTTCTAATATTAAAAGAATGAAACTAGAAAGTTTTAATAGAAAAATAAGCTAATCTAGAAAAATTTTCATGATTGAAAGTAGAACTTACCCAATTGGAGAAGAACTCTAACCTTCTTTTCCAAAACTCTATCTTTACCCATTTATTCTAAATGGGTCTAAAGACCTAAATGATACATTATAAGGATTTTTCTTACATATTTTTAGGGTTTTGGGTTGATTTGGGGGGGTCCTACACTCCCCAAAATGAAAAAAGATTGAATTTGGCTTCAAAAAACTAAAACTGGGTCAAATCGAATCAATCTGGCCGGATGAATCCGAGTGACTTTCCTAAATGTAACCTTTTCGCACTAAAATGGCCATAACTTCCTCTAGAAAAATCCTTTTTGTGAACCGTTTGCTGGGTTGGAAACTAGACTTTAAGATATTTCCAAGGATATATGGATTATACCAAAATTCTCTCAGAATTGGTACTGGTGGGCCTGAGAAGTTACCCCAATTCTACTAGCCTATCAACACAAACACCTTACAGGAAAATAGGCATAACTTCCATTAGGAGACTCCTATTCGTGAACCATTTATTTTGTTGGAAAGTAGAGTCCAAGATATTTCTAAACATATATCACTTTCCTCCCAGTTATCTTGGGGTTTATACATATTTTTATGTAAAGTTATCCCAAAACACACCTGGGGCAATTTTTGAAATCAATCAATTCAAGGTCAAACTTGGGCTCTGCACTTCTACTTGATCCAAGGGTTCATAAAACAACCTAAGGTCTGTCTAGAATAAGAGAGATGACAATTTTGACTTTTTAGGGGTAAAATTACAATTTTACTCTTTTGGTACAAAACAGAGAATTATAGAAAAGGGTCTTAGAGAAGTCGGTATTTAAATAAATACTACCCTACTATGTGGGAGACCGTAATAACAGAGTTAGAATAACTAAAAAATCAAGGTCAAAGACAATTCATTAACAAAAAGGAATAAAAGTTACATCAGCCATATCCATAAGAAGACATCTATTAAATCAATCGATAAATAGAAATTAAGGAAAAAAGGTAAACATAAGCTATTAAGAAACAGGCTGAAACATTTCAGAAAAGTGGTCATTCACAAACTTCCATAGGGATAGAAGGTCCTTTTCCAACACTAGGAAATGGTAGTTAGTCCAATGCTTCACTGAGACTTTCATGGATTCATACTTTTGTAAGAGAGTCTAAGTTTCAGTCAATATAAAATGAAGCCTTTTAGGAGGAGCCTAGGCAGCTTCTTGGTCAGCAGAAAGTTATGCATTTAACTCCTTCCTGAGGTCATTCAATTCGGTCATTCTAGCCTGAAGAGCCAAAAGTTATGTGTCAACCTAGCGAATAACTTCCTCAGTGTTCTTGATCCTACCCTCCAAAGGAGTGAGAAGCACACAGTTAGCATCCCCTTGAGTTTGAAGGAAATGAATTTGAAAGCAGAGGTATTGATGGGTACCCAAGATAGAATCAGCCTCAACAATGGTATCGTTTAAATCATTGTACTCAAAAGCAAATTCCAAGATCTTTTGAAGGTGATTGGCCATCTCCCCAAATTGGTTGAGGGCTCGGTTGTTCTTAAGGCACAACGGGTTCATGGAAGAAACCAATGATGGCTGAATAGAGGGATGAATCAGTTGGTCATAGGAGATTGCAAATTCTTCATATATAGGAGTCACTTCTTTAGAAGGAGGATGGTCTAGAATCTCTTCCAAACAATCGAAGAAGGCTGCCACTTCATCTCCTGGAAATGAAGGAGACTCCACCGATTAAGTGGTGACCTGAACAATTAGAGCTTCTTGAGGAATAAGATCTAGGAAAGGGGCCACCTTTTGAGGACTTGGAACAACTTCAGTCTCATTGAGAATAATAATTTCTAGGGAAGAGTCCTGACCAATGAACTCAAGAGGAACTTAGCTCTACTCTGCAACTACGACCGGCAAAGACTTCTTTTTGTTGGGAGGAGTGTTCAGCCTGTGTGGATGAATTTTTTAAGGGATGAATGGAGGAGTGATAGGAACATTGGTTTGTCTTTTCCTTTTCCTGGGGAGAAAGGGTGAAGACCAGTCATCACTAGGAACTTTCTCTGGTGTGTTTTCATTTGGTTCTTCTTCCATAGATGCCTCCCCAATTTCTTGAGGACTGTTATCTTTACAGACTTCCAAAAAATTACTATCTTAGGGGACTCAAAGGAGAATTCAGACCAATCCCCATAACCCAACAGCAGAACCACACCTTCATGGTGCAGTTGGGCATTCATTTCACCTTCTGATTTCTCTGTTTCCCTAATAGAGTCCTCTATAGTTTTTCCTTGCTCCACTTTGGATGAAGGAACATCCTTTGGGCTATCTAACTTCATTTCCACCCTTTCTTCTTTTCCTTCTTCATTCTCTGGTTCTTCTTTTTCTTCTTCCTCATCTTCTGAATCAATTGAAATAACCCAAGTCTTGATGGCCAATTTTTTGGGTTCCATCTTTGGGTGATACACCACCTCGATAGTGTTAAAAGGAAGAAGGTTAGACCTCATCTTTAACCAAACTTCTTTAACCGAGGAAGAGGGTTCTGAGATGAAAAAAGAAAACAAAAGTCAAAGAAATAATCAGGCCGAAATGAGAAATAAACTACAAAGATTATCTTGTTGTTTGGAGGACTTCTTTGACTTTTTCTTGGCTAAGTCCTATGAAACTTTTACTGTCTTGGGAGGAATTGATTTCCCATGAGTCCTAGCACAAGTGCAGCCAATATCAAGAATAGGAACTAGAGGAGAAGATTAACCTTTCTTCGGCCAAGGATAGGATGTAGCTGGCTTGACTAATTCACCAGCAACCGGAGAAGGACCATTCTTGAAATCATTGGGTAAGAGACTATCTAGGAGGGTCTCAAAATCTGAGGGGATAAGGATCTTGTTAAAAAACAGGCTCTGCCAAGATTGAAATATGACTGAAGAAGAAGGGTCATGAAGCAACGCATGGAGGGAAAATTGGGACTGGAGGAACTGACATTTTGAGTACACTGAACTGTACTATTTTTTCTTATTTTTCATCTTCAAGAACAATTCGATGAAAGGATGGGAAATTGAGAGTATAACAGGCCGGAGAGGCAAGAATCCTTTGGTGAAAGCTAAATTGCCAACTAAATCGCTAAGGGGCGTATACCTCAAACCCAACTCTAAGGTTATTGTCAAATTGACCACCAAAATGGAGATCCCTTGACAGAAGAAAACTAGCCCACATCAGCCTTTGTTTCTCCATAATATCAGCATCAACCACCAACTTGGGACAAGTGAACTAGATAAGACCATACAGATGCTTCCCGAAAGGACACGATAGGATATCAAGCTATTTGACCGTCAGATTATGAAAAAAGTTGTAGAAATGGTCGAATTCATACTGATTTTGAGGGACATCCATCCATCGATGTCCATACAATTGACAGAATTCAATGGAAACCAGAGAGCTACTGTTCAAATCTGGGACATACTCATAAAGCTAAAGCTGGATAAGCCAGTATGGACCGCCAGAAGGATTTAACTTGTGGTTGTAGATTTCCCATAGGCCACAGTAAGTGTAAGATAGAACGAAGAGAGCTAAAGCGAGTCGTCAACCTGCTACTAATGCATTGACAATACAACCAAACTCTTATGTCATTTGCCTAGACTGAACGCATATCATGAAATGGCATATCCAACAAAGTATAAAGGAGTAATGTTCCTGGTGGCTGACTTGGTTACCTTTGGCACCAACTTCAGCCGATATAAATGATCCGTAGGAAACACAGGCATTGGAGACATCAAACGTTAGCTCCTAGTCAATGAGGATGTTAATCTCATATCTTTCAGCTGGCAGAGAGGTTAAGGCACAAATATCCATCATTGTGACTCCGATCATACCACAACCAAAGAAAAATGCATTGGAAGTTGGACTCTAATAATAGGTCATTGCAGTAAGTAGTATTCGGTCTATGGGAAGGCAACAGTGAGAAAGTTGGATGGCTTTAAACATTTCTAAATCCTTCTAGAGATGACCAAAAGGCCCTTGTACTCGGTCTAACCAAAAAATCCAATCTAGAAAACTACCTTGAAAAGTAGTTGTTCTATAGGAAAAAGGGGGTGAATGGCGACAACAAGTAAAGAAACAAGGGACACAAAGGAGGGACCGATAGAAGTAGTCCCTATACCATATAGGATGGAGATGGGATCCTCGCAAAGATCAATGAACACCAGGTCAAGAAGAAGGGAGAGCTTGGTAAGAAGAGGATTCAAAGCAAAGGAAGAGGCCATCAACTTAAGCCAAGGAAAACCAGTGGTGGAGAATGAAAGAAATAAGCACGGTGAAAGGTCTAATGGAGGATAAAATGCTAGAAGAAGGGTTTAAATAAAACAAAAAGGGTCTCGAATTAGAAGTTTATGGGATTAACCTCGAGAAGGAGGAATTTCCAGCATGAGAAGACATATCAATCAATATCACCTTAAGAAGGAGGGGATATTGTTTGTGCCAAAAAACTTAAGTTGAGTTGGCTTGCTGACTTAGTTGAATCCAAGTTAAATTAGACTTTGATTGGAATAAAACTGTTTTCCCTGTTTTTAAATGGGATAATGGTTAGTGGTTGAGAAAAGCTAGGAAATCTACTACAAGTCCCTGCATATCACAATCCTATGATCATTGAGGAAGGGGGGAACTACCTTTCGAGTCCTAAGAAGAAGGGGAGTGGAAGAATTCCACGAACAACTACGAGCAGCCATGATCAACCATGACCACCTAGAGGTTCGTGGGAAGAAAAGGAATTGCCATAGCCATAACCAGATCCATTAGCATCTATAAATATCAAAGTCGTTGAGGAAGAAAGCATCACTCAATCATCCAACAACAACTCAATCATCATTTATCATTTGTTCCAATCTTAGTTTGATCTTTCAGGTCGTTTAGGAAAGGTTTATCTTTGAACACCTTCACATAGGTGCATCAATCTATAAAATCATCTCAGTACACTTCTAGAAGTCTATATTTACAATTTGTCTAATATATTTATTGATTTCAGATTATACTATAATGACCCCCGCATTTCATTAAAAAGGTAATTTCACTCCAACAAGGGTAAAATTATCATTTTACATATTTAGACAGACCTTAGGGTGATTTAGGAACCCTTCTGCTAATTTAGAAGTATAGAACCCAAGTTAGACCATAAACTACTTAACTTCAAAAGTTATCCTGATTTCGTAATTGGGGTAACTTCCTGGGACCACTGACACCAATCCCAAATGAACGAGGGGTTGATACATACCATGTTGGAAAGGTCTTCGAGTCTACTTTTTTAACGCAACAAATGGCACCTAATTTGGAGTTTTTAGAGAAAGTTATGGCTATTTTCCTGTAAGATATTTTTATAGGAAAAAATCTAGACAGTTTCGAGTTATGTAGGCTGGGCACCCCAACTCTTGAAGGTTACAAAAAATAAGTCTAAAATTGCCCCAAAATGTAATTTTGTGACATGACACTTGCTTATTATTCTCCAAACGTGTGGGATCTCATCATGGGCACCCTACTAACACCTCAATTAGGTCATTTTCCTTCATTAGAACAAAGAAAGAGAAAGTTAGAGAGATTATGGCAAGTTCTTGAGCCAAGTGTGGGAGCTCTTTCCCAATTAGGTGAGTTTCACTCCCAACTCTGAAAATCTATTGAAATAGCTTGTTTTCTTCCTAGATTTTCTTTCTCTATCTAATTTATGTTAAACCTAACCATTTTACAGAAGTTAGAGGGAAAAAGAAAGAGGTTTTGGAAGAGGATTTTCTTCAAATCAAGGATTAGGAGCTTGGATAAGTAGTTACACAAAACTTACTCTCTTTTTGTTTATTCTTAGGTTCTTAGAAGTTTTGTGATGGTGAAATCTTGAGTCTATGAATGTTTTCTCACATGTTTGTGAAGCCTTTTGCTAGAACCTTAGAAACCCTAACTTTTGTAGTGATTTGTGATAAGATTTTGCCATATTATGTTAAGATCTTAAAAATCCTTGATTTAATTTGTAAAGAAAATTTGTTTTACATTATATGTATATGCATTTCCTTAAGATATTGGATTTCATGAGTTTTGAAAGCTTGTCAGTTAAGAATTTATGAATCTATAGTCTCCATGATAGTTATTAAAACATAAAAGGCTTAGTTTACCATGAAAAGTATGGATTGTTGAATTGGAGTTGAGCATCTCTTAATATGTTACTGTAAGAATGGAGAAATTGATTTGATTGCATATGTATAAATTGATTATGATACATGTTGACTCTTTCTAGAATGAAAATAGTTTATGGTAATATATAAATGGCTTAGGGATTGTTATAGAATGATTCAAATGAGTTATGAGTTAGGATTATAGATGATTGAAGAGCATGTGTAATATGATTATTATTGAAACTCTCATTTATGTTAGGTGTATTAATTTTATGATGTTTGAAAGTAGAATAATAGGCAAATTTTCATGATTTCCTATTTAGTAAGCTAGAGAATGATTTGTTGATATTTCATATGTTTCTAATTACACTAGCAAGTATATGATTTAAAGATGAATGTCAAATACTTAATGATTGTTATGTAAATGCTCTAATGAATCATGTTTAGTGGTCATGAATGATTGTAAAGCATGTATAATATGTTGAGTGTGTCTATTGCATAATGTTTGAAAGTGTAATAGCATGAAAAAATTTCATGTCTTATTGATTGAGTTAAAGAATGATTTGTTGATGTTGTATATGCTTCTAATCATGTTAGCAAGTGTATGGTATAAGTTGGATGCCTTTTGATGATGTTAGTGAATGCTTATAGTGATAGATTTCTACTCTATTACTAAGTTAATTGTTGATGCAAAAGCATCATTTGTCAAATCAATTGTGTGATAGTCAAACACATAAAGGTTGATTGTAGAAGGAGAATGAATGACTTAAAATATAAACCTCAATACAACAAGAAATATCAAAATGATAGGAGGACTAAAAAAAAGAACTACTTTCAAAAAGTTGAAAATAGGAACCTTAAGTCTAAAAAGAAATGAGACCAATCAAAGCAAATCAAACCTAAACAAGTTTGGGTCAAGAAGGCTTGGGTAAAAAATAATGATCTTAAGTGTTTAGTCATTCATACGACTCTACAGGCTGAGAACACTTCAAGGTGGTACCTTGATGGTGGTTTCTCCAAACATATGAATGGAGATAGGTCATTATTTTCTCATCTTGTCGAGAAAGAAGGAAGTGTCACTTTTGGGGATGGAAATTTCACCAAAATTATAGGAAAATGAACCGTAGAGGTTCCCAGAATTCTTAAATTACATGATGTCCTTTATGTTCATGGACTTAAACACAACTTAATTAACATCAGTCAAATTTGTGACAAAGGGTACTTAGTTCAATTTTCTAAGGATAAATGTGAAATAAAGGACATGGAAGGTAATGAGACTCTTGTGGTAGGAATTCGAACTAGTGACAATTGTTATGTTATGGATCCTATTAACAACAACTCAAAAGCTTGTCTTATCTCCTAAACCGAAGAGACAAACCTTTGGCATCAAAGGTTGAGTCCTATTAACTTCGAGGATTTAGTTAAGTTAAGTAGGAAAGAACTTGTCTTATGTCTACCGAACTTGAGCAAGTTTGAAAATCTTGTATGTAAAGGATGTCAAATGGGAAAGCAAACAAAAGTCCCTCACAAGAAATTAACTCAAATAGGGATATCAAGACCTTTAGAGTTACTTCACATGGATCTTGCCGGTCTAACTAGAATGGAAAGTCTAGGTAGAAAAAGGAATTTCTTTGTGATTGTTGATGATTTTTCTAGATATACTTGAGTCACATTTCCTAGAGAGAAATTGGAAGCATTTGATGAATTTATGAATATTTGTAAAATATTGTAAGTTGAGAAAGATCTCTCCATAAAAAGGATTAGGAGTGACCATAGTGGAGAGTTTGAAAACCATAAGTTCTCATCTTGGTGTGATGAAATTGGCATCAAGCATGAATTCTCCACTCCCAAGACTCCTCAACAAAATGGAGTCACCGAGAGAAAAAATAGGATATTTCTTGACATGGCTACATGCATGCTAACTTACAAGAATGTTACAAAAAAATTTGGGCCAAAGCTGTCAACACCGTTTGCTATGTATCAAACCGAGTCTTTATAAGACCCAGCACTTCCAAAATGGCCTATGAACTTTGGTATGAGAAGAAGCCTAATGTAAAATACTTCAGAGTTTTTGGAAGTATTTGTTAAGTTCATAGGGATAGGGAGAATCTAGGAAAATTTGACTCTAAGAGTGATGAGACAATCTTTCTTGGATATTCCATAAGGAGCAAGGCATATAGGGTCTTCAACAAAAGAACACTAACCATGGAAAAGTCTATCAGTGTTGTTATTGATGATCATGAGAGGAAATATCATGAAGAGGATGCATTGCCTCCACCTATCACACATGAATAGAAAGTTGTAGAAGCCTCTTCCTCTCATCAATCCTCATCCCACCATGACCACGGTAGAGATGAAGATGAAGTTCAAACTCATCCTAGAGACCCTAGAATCACTAAAAGTCACTCACCCTCTGATATCATTGGTGATCTTAGTGAAGGGGTCAAAACTTTTAGGCAACTTAAGAACATAATTAGCCATTTATGCTTCGCTTCCATGATTGAACCAAAGAAAGTGAAGGAAGCTCTTGAGGATCCAGATTGGACAAATGCCATGCAAGAAGAACTAAACCAATTCAAAAGAAATGATGTGTGATATCTCATTGAAAGGCCTAAGGACAAGAATGTCATTGGGACCAAGTGGATTTTCAAGAATAAATATGATGAGCATGGAATCGTGACAAGGAACAAGGCTAGACTTGTTGCCAAGGGGTATGCTCAAATTGAAGGAATTGATTTTGAGGAAACATTTGCACCGGTAGCAAGGTTGGAATCAATTCAAATTCTTTTATCCATTGCTTGTTTCTTAAAGTTCAAAGTATATCAAATGGATTTCAAGAGTGCATTCTTGAATGAGATCCTTTAAGAGGAAGTCTATATTGAGCAACCCAATGGGTTTGAAGATCCCTACATGCTCAACCATGTGTATAGGTTCAAGAAGGCCCTTTATGGCCTCAAAAAATCTCCTAGAGCATGGTATAAATGTCTAACCGAGTATTCTTTTATCCATTGCTTGCTTCTTAAAGTTCAAACTATATCAAATGGATTTCAAGAGTGCATTCTTGAATGAGATCCTTCAAGAGGAATTCTATGTTGACCAACCCAATGGGTTTGAAGATCCCTACATGCTCAACTATGTGTATAGGCTCAAGAAGGCCCTTTATGGCCTCAAACAAGCTCCTAGAGCATGGTATGAATGTCTAACCAGGTTCCTACTTGAACACCACTTTGATAGGGGGAGTGTTGACAAAACTCTCTTTATAAAAAAGGAGAATGAAAACATACCCATTGTCCAAATATATGTGGATGATATTATATGTGGGTCCACAAGTGATGGAATGTCACATGGCTTTGTATACACAATGAAATCGGAATTCAAAATGAGTATGGAGGGAGAACTTAAGTTCTTCCTTGGGCTTCAAGTGAAGAAAACTTCAAATGGTATATTCTTATGTCAATCAAAGTTTGCCAAAGATCTTGTGTCTAAATTTGGATTGCAAGAATCCAAGCCCATTAACACCCCCATTAGCACGAGTGATACAATCATGAAGGACTTAGAAGGTGTTGATGTTGATCCCACCATGTATAGGAGTATCAATTTAGTTTGCTTTACCTAAACGTAAGTCGACCGGATATTTTATTTAGTGTGGGTGCTTGTGCAAGATACCATGTCAATCCAAATGATCACACCTTAAGGCGGCAAAAAGAATCATTCGATATGTTCATGGAACATTGGATTTTGGCCTCTGGTACCCTTTTGACACAACATCGGAAATTTCTGGATACTCTGATGTTGAGGATAGGAAAAGTACGAGTGAAGGATATTTTTACATTGACAATAGCCTAGTTTCTTGGCATAGTAAGAAATAAACGTCTATTCCACTATCCATGGCAGAGGCCGAGTATATTACCATAGGAAGTGGTTGCACTCAACTCCTATGGATGTGCCAAATGCTTAAAGATTATGGGACTAGTCAATACAACTAAAGTGCGATTGATATCTCCAAAAACCTTGTCCAACACTCTCGCACAAAGCACATTGACATCCGACATCACTTCATCCAATAATTAGTAGAAGAAAAAGTCGTCTCCCTAGATTATGTCAAAACCGAGGATTAGTTGGCCGATATACTTACTAAGCCTCTTGACTCTAAGCACTTTAAATATCTTCAAGGTGTTATTGGCATGTGTTCAATGCAATAGCTCAAATTGCCTCAAGATAGGCTCTTTTCCCTCAAATTGACAAAATAATTTGGCATATCAGTCCTTAGACCTGTGAGGGCTTGCCATATCTTGCGAGCACTCGCCTATAGGGGTCCCGAGTGCTTGCGTGTTAAGGCGAGCGCTCCTCTTGGGTGGCAAACGAAGCATAAAAACCCCCTATTCTCAGTTTTCTTTCATTTTCTCATTTTTCCTCTCCCTTGTTCCGTCCTCTCATCTCCTTTATTCTTGCCTCCAACCTTCATTTTCTCTATTCCTCAAGATGTCACGTCAATCTTCTCGCCAGAACAAAGGGAAGAACATTGCTTCCTTGAGTCAAGCTGCATGCACCTTCTAGGGATCTTCCTCCTCAAAATGGCTTACGTTCCTCCTCAGCCCTCATCTCCCATAGCTCCAGCTCCACCAGGCGTTGAGACTTGTCCCTGGTCTCATGTTCTCAGGCCTCAGTTCTATGATGATAATGCCATTACAAAATACAGGACTCTGTTCTGTGATCACCCTTGATCCTCAGACGCTATGTGTCTCAGGAGGTTCTTTAGCTGATAGGGATGCTTGGAGAGTTTGATCACCGTGGTTGGACTCAATTCACTCGTCTCACTGTGAAAGCTCACCAAGAAATTGTTTGCCTGTTCTATGCGAATATGCATCATCGCAGCTATGAACAAGTCTCCTTCACTACCTCTATCTTTGGCAAGCCTGTTGCCCTCACCCCTGCCCATCTTGTCGAGATAATAGGCATTGGGTGTCCTGAATCCTCTATGAACTATCCCATTATTAAGGATACATTGGCTGAAATGAAGGAAGAACTTGCCCTTAGTCCGACAAGGAAAAAGTTTGCCGGATGGCTCACTATTCCTTTCATCTCCCTCTCTAAGTTAGCGTGGATCCTTAACTTAATCTTTTCTTATTCAGTGCTCTCGACTAATCACAACACTCTCATCTGCCTTGAGATGGCCTACCTACTTGATGGTCTATTTCATGGTGAGGAGCTTGACCTTCCGCGAATCATTATTCATGAGATGATCACTGAAGTGGAATGCAACAATTCCTCCATCGCCCTACCTTTTGGGCTTCTGATCATGCACCTCCTTGCTTTGTTCAACATCCTGTTCTCGCCTTCGCGAGATTATCAGGCTCCCGTGGGTCCCATTAATGAAACTATGGTGAAACACATGAATCAGGTTATTGCTCGAGCCTCCCATCCTAAGGCGCTTGCTATGTCCACGAATGCCATGATGCAGACCATTCTTGTTTCCACTTGTCATGTCATGGCAGGTCTTAAGAAGATGGAGTGCTATGTTGTCATCAATCGCCAGGACAATCACACCCTAGCCCAGAGCATGTAGGCTCTTGGTGCCAATGTTGTCCTCAATGATGAGCCCATATCTCCACTGCTTGAATTTCATTTTGGTGACAATGATCTAGAGGATGATCATGACGGTGCGGGAGGTGACCATCTTATTCTCGATGCATGATAGTACTTAGCTGGATAGGTGTCTCATGTTAGGCGAAATCTTTTGGTTGAATTTGTTTTGTAATTAAGGGATTACCATTGCGCCACTATTTTGTAATTATGAATCCCGTCTAATCTGCTAATGTACTTTGCCTATCTAATATAATTAATCATTTTGAGTTTGTCATATGGCCCATGTGCATGTCTGAGCAAGTATTGCAGGTTGACAGGTTCTATTAATCTCAAGAATTAAAAGGAAAAAGTTACATCAAATTCCCTCATTGCATCTAGCCTATTGTTATTTGTCTAACCCCTTGTAAATTTTTATCTAGGAGGGTTTTGTCATGAAATTGACAAAGGGGCAGATTGTTAAGTCATGTAGTTTGCCAATTTCATTCCTAGCCTTATTGTATAGGTATTTGGCTCTTGATGTAATGTATAATTTGTTTAGTCCTTAGGGATCTCATGTGAAGATCTTCATCAAGCCAAGGATGATGCTAATATGCTGCCAAAGATGTCCAAAGTAAGCCAAAGTCTTCAAGATCTTCAATGTCTCTCCAAGTTCTTCTCCTCAAGGCTTCTCAAGCATTTGAAGTTCCCTAAGGCAAAAGTGTGAAGTGGTGGTGTGCTTCCTTGTCTTGGATATCAACAACCTACCTAGAACATTTCCTAGAAGACTTTTAGGAAAGAGCCAAAGGCTAGTAAGCCAAAAAGGAGTAAAAAAATGTTAAATCTAGTCAATTCAGAAAATCAGGGCAGGCGAGCGCTCGCAGGATCACGCGAGCATTTAGGATGGGGTATTGTGAGTGTTTGGCCTGAGAAAATCCAAAAAATAGGTTTCGGGTGTTTTTCTGGCCATGAACCCACGAGCACTCCAGCCAACAGGCAAGCGCTCGCCCATAGGTACCGCGAGCGCTCCCCACTCAAGGTGAGCACTTAGGAACTCATGTGTCAATCCAATGACTATTTTGTTTCGACCGTTAGACTCCTCCTTTGACTCTTTTTCAAGTCTATAAAGTCTTGACCATTAGTTGAGACAAAAGTTACCTTCATTGAACAAAGAAACACCAACATAGATCATACAAAAGGCTATCTTCAAAAGATTGGTGGGAAATTCACTTAGGGGTCTCTTGAACAATCAACCATGAGTGAAAGTGTGAAGGTGAGAAGGACTTGGGGAGCATTCACTTGATCAATCCCTGCTCCAAGTCTAAGGAGGCTCTTAAAGCATTCAAAGAGCCATTGAGAGATAGTTACTTACTTTGTAAGTGTCACCTACAAGCTTTCTACTTTGGTGTGAACCAACAAGACCATCTTGCCTATCTAGAGGCTAAGCACCACATTTCAACCTACATCAATTGTTACTCAAGGACACCTTCTAGAGACATCGGACGTGGAGCACTCGCCAGAGACACCGGGTGCCTTTCAACACCTCCTTCAGAGACATTGGAGGGAATTCATGCTCACTGAAGCATGAGTAGTAAGTTTGGTTGATTTCTTTATAATAGTTGTTAGAACTATTAATAAACATCAACACACTCCCAACAGTGGGAAATGAGAGTGGACATAGTCCATCGTGCAAAACCACTATAAACATTGCCTTGTGGTTTGTGTTTTTGTACTTTCTTGTTATCATATATTACTAGAACACAATCATTTATTACTCACATTGTATGATCATATTGCTTTAATCTTAAGTTTGCTAATTGCCATTGCCATTGTAAAGTTCTATCCAATATTTTAAGGTTGCCTTGGGAAGCAAATTTTAAAGGAATATTAAAAACTTGATAATATCCTATTCACCCCCCTCTAGGATAATTGATGTAGAATTTTAGTAGGGACTCTTTATGCGTATGAAGTTTCTCTAACAACCAATGGGAGCTCACCACATCAGCAAGACCCCTCACAAATAAGAAAACCCAACAACAATCAAGGTTAAAAGAATGTAAAAATTTAGACTCCTAGATCTAGGCTCTCTCTCTCTCTCGTTCAATTATTCTTCTTTGCCAAGCTATTTCTAGTTCATGCTACTCCGCCCCATGGAAGAAAGCATGTTCATCATACCTCTGCATATTCCAATGGAGAAGACACAAGTTCAAGGATTCGAAACCATGGCCATGGCTAGGTGAATTGAGAAGAATTGTGGAAGAGAGAAGAAGAATAATTCTTATTTGTATGTTTTGATTCAAGATATCAATAAAGCTTAATATTTTATGCATTCTTGCTTTTTCTACAAGTCATGTAACAATTAGAAAATCGGAGGTTTTCTATTTTAAACTACAATAATTGACAAGCTCTTTATGAAGAGTTGGAGTGAAAGTCCCCACATAAAATAATAAACTAGCTTCTATATGGCTCGGTAATTTGAACACTTTGAGTTTCAAATTTCCTTGAGAACAACAAAATTTGGTGTTACATAGGGCAATCGTTGCCTTCTAAATTTGAAATATCTCAACACTAAATATTTGGTGTAATTTGGAATTGTAGAATTATTTCCAACTATTTATGATTATTTTGGTTAAATCTATTCATGTGTGGTGTGTGGAATCAAAGGGAAGTAATTATCTTTTATTTTGGGCCCATAACATGCATGATTTACAACCTCTTGAGATTGTCCTGCATATTTTTGATATCAAAGGAAAAGTTTTTATAGATGTTTAGAATCCATATAGATAGTAACCAATAATGAAATAAATCTTAGATGGATTCCATGAGCCTTTAGGATAATCTTGACTAACTCCTAAAGAAAATGTAACTACACACTACGATATATGGAAGTTGTGACAAGAGGCTACAAGTTGAGGATTATGTCTTTCTTTACATTAGCCTTGATTAATTTGTTCACTCTTAGGGTTTCTCAACCTTCTGACTAGAATTATGGTATCAAGGAAAATGTGCCAGAAGAAGTGATTGGGAGAGTGTTTGGATAACCAAGTATGGAACAAAATTCTGATCAACCATTTGACACAAGAAGACAAAGATGAGGAAAAGGAAGAAAATGATGATAACTTGGAGGTTGGTGTTGTGATGGTGATAGGCTAGACAACAATGATGAAGAAGGCCTTAATGATGAGATAATCTTACATGTTTTCCAATGTACTTTCTACACTCAAAGTAGAAGAGGAAGAATACTCCATGAATATCATTATTACCCATACGAAGATGTTGGTTTTTGGATTTATTCCAATCGTGGGATCTAGAGATGATCCTTGGTGGGAAGTTATTGGCATTAAGAAGACTCCTTTAAGAAGAGGAGTCTTGGACTACACTTAGTGTGTGAAAAACCTTATATAAAATTACTGAAAACAAGGAGAAGAGAGTAGAGAGGAGCAGCCACAAGGTTTTGTGTGGTTTTCTTCAAGGGTTTTAGAGTGTAAGGGAGAGAGGGTGTACAAGGCGAAAAAGGTGTGGGTTTTGGGTTCTAGAAAACACATTTTTTTGGTATGGTTTCACATTCCCATAGTGAAGAAAGTTGATTCTCTCATGTGGATGTAGGTACATCGCCGAACCATGTAAAAATCCCCATCTCATGTGATTTTTTATTTCTTTGGTATGGGTCTATTCTTTATTGCATAGATCATGAGTGGTTTTAGACCCTTATTTATCACATTGAATTTCAGGATGTTTTTGTTGTGCCAATAATTGGTATCAGAGCTCTGGATCATGTTTAGGAGGAAGAAGAAGAAACTGGTAAGTAAAAATATTTTTATTCAAATGGTTATTGTGGACGTCAGGGTTCGGGGGGAAGCGTTGGATGCCCTCATCCCACCTATGGTTTTCGGGCCCACTCTTCGACGCATGGTGCTAGTGTGTGAAAGGTTGCTAACCCTTTTATGCGAGGGTTAGGCTTTACTTGGAGTAGCCACCAACTCAGGGTTTAATCGATGGAGTTGGATGTTGGTTCTTCTCTTCGGAGAAGAGGGGAAATCTAGGCCCAAATATCTAGGGGTTTAACTCCTAATACTGGTCTACATTCTTGAGATTGGGGGTAAGTTGTTTGATTGCACTTGGGGAAGGTGTTAATCACCCCAAATACCCACCTTTTAGGATGACTTCTCCCATTCACACAAGTCTTAAAGTATGTCAGTGCCCATGCTTTGTGAATTCTGAGTTATGTGTTTGCTAGATTTTTCTCAGGCTTAACAGCTGAATTTAATTCAGGGTGAAATTCAGGCGTTGGTTCTTGAAAAATCCAAAAACTGTCCTTTATACTATCCTATTCTAATTACAGGAGACCCCTCATGGGTTAGGCTCTTAGAGGGATGGTGGACCCCTCTAGATTATTTGTTGGTTAATTCTTTAGGGTTAGGTTCAACCCTAACATGAAGGGGAGAAGGGGGGAAGAAGTTGTATTTTTTTGTCTTTCAGGCTTAACACCTGAATTTTTAACGCTTGAATTTAATTCAAGGTTAAATTCAGGCATTGGGAGTTGATTAGGTCAGCATGTTCAGATGGTCTTTTAGGATGGTTTGGTGGGTTCCAGTGCTGTGGGACCCTTGGTTTAGGTTAGGGGAAGTTTTCTAGGGTTACAATATGCAACCCTAGGGGTCATGGCATCTTCTCACGTGGAGATGTGATCTCCCAAAGTAGGCTACTTGGTCATTTGTTGCAGGATTAATGCTTGTTTCTTGGTCTAATGCTTGAATTTAATTCTAGAGAAATTCAGGTATTGGGTGTTAAAGCCAGCAACCAACTTTGGTTTTTGGGCCACACAGGATGGGTGGGGTTTCTCTAGGGTCTTTACATTACAACTAGGTTGCACATATACTTATCCAATTTTGAAAAACATGGTTTTTAATCTAGGCTTAATGCCTGAAATTCACTCTAATGTCTGAATTTCCTTCTCAATGCCTAAAATTAAATTTAGGCGTTGGGAAGAAAATAAGGGCCCATAGGGGTGCTTAAGCACATGATTGAATTTTAGAGGCTACGGTAGCTATAAGACAGGCCTAGAGAAGAATCAAGGCTCCTTGGGGTGAGTCCCAGATCTCAACGCTTGATCTTACTCTTGACGCTTGTTTGTTCAACACCTGAATTTTAATTCTATAAAATTCAGGTGTTAGTTACTAGGAGAAAATCCAACAACTGGATTTCTCGAATTTGAGGCCTTGAAGGTTTTGAGAAAAATGCAAAATTATGCATGATGACAGGCAACATATATGAGAACAACATATAAAAGATTAGGCTTTAGATCATGCATAAAAAATTCAAACAAAAAATCACAAATATTCAACTAAACTAGGTCACTAGAGACCCAGATTTTGGGGTTTGTTTGGAGGGCCATCTCAAGGCCTTTCATAGCTCCTAAAATCCCCAAATTAAATCTACTAGCTAGCATATATGTCTAGTCTAACATACTCAAATTTGAACTCTATCAAATTTATAAATATTCACAAAAAAATTGACAATAAGACATGCTCAGAAATAAAGTCAAGTAGAGGCTATTGAGCCTCTACTATGTAACCTGAATTGAAACAATGAATTGGTAGTAGTTGGAAAGCATAACAGCTTATAAAATAAACATAGGAACATGGAGATGAACAACACATAAAGGGTTTAGGCTTACCTTGGGTCCAATGAAGCCTAGGGTTTACAAAAATCCTTTCTTCTTCCTCTCTCTTTTAGGGTTTTTGGTTGCCAACTTGGGGCTGCACGAAATTGGGGCTATTTATAGCCCTAATTTGAATCAACATATGGCTAGGGTTTGCTTATAATGGAGGGTGAGGATTAGTTTTAGGGGATGTTGAGTGTGGGGCTAGTATTTAATCTAAAATGGGTGGCTAGGGTTGATGGGTTTTGTGCTAGGTGATTTAGCTGAATGAAAGGCTAGGATTAGATGGG